>CABFOQ010010743.1:2083-13472 GCA_900660455.1 Gephyroberyx darwinii | reverse complement strand
CGCTCTGCTCTCTACCCCTCCAGCCCACCCCCCCACTACCACCCTGTGTCGTGCTGTGGTTCTCTGCAGTCAGAGCAACAGAAAACATGAACTCATCCAACCATGACCCACACCCACTGAGCTGCCGCCTGCTGCAATCAACTATTGCAACTAGTGGGCGGGGCTGTGGGGGTGTGTGTGTTTGTGCATGTGTGTGTGCAGGCTTTTGAAGTGGAAGTGCTGCAGTGGCTGTACTATGAATATGTTTGCTGGCTAATGTGGCTGACAGGAAAGTGTGTATCTGAGTTTCTGTGTGGAGTCAATTGAGATGCTGGTGCTGGTACTGTTTTTAGTTTTGAGTGGGTTTTGTGTGCGTGTGCGCAACTTTAGAATAAAAGGATTTCGCATACATATACATAAATACAAGCATGATACAGTTTATGGGATGTACAGATATTTACTGGGATACTGAGCTGTGTAAATACCCTATCCCAGGTTATTCTTACTTACTCTGCAGCATTTAGTCCTTTAGTTCTGTTTGGCCAGAACATGCTCGGGTGGTATAATCATGACGAGATGCCTGACGATGCGGGTCTCAATCCAAGCGAATTCAGTTCATTAAAAGTGAGAACGCAATTTGAATGACTACAGGAAACAACCCCAAATCACAAGGTTTTATGGCTATGAGGAGATGAAAGTCGACAGCCGTTACTGATGCTTGGAAAGCCTAGCATAACAAAATGACCCGAGGGCAAACCGCAGTCTGAACTGATGCTCATATTCCACATATTTCTCCATGTACTCTTAACTGATATGAACACCATAGAAGATTAATTACAGATAAAACACAGATAAGTCATTCCCTTTCATACTTATTCATTGGCCTGCACTTTAGACATTTTAGCCACTCTTATTTCCTTTCACATTCATTCATTCATTACCATTCTTTAACTCTGTATATATGTATCATCTATTCATTCACAAGCTGCTCTTCTCAGTCTTATTACTTGTTTTTTGTAAACATGCCATCCATCCGCTGTACATCCTGGTTCTATTCCACCTATTATTGTAGTATTTAGGCCTTTGTATTTTGTACATTCTGTTTTTTTGTGATACTGCTATATTGCTGCAACTCCATAATTTCCCCCCGTGGATCAATGAAGTATCTATCTTATCTATCTATCTATCTATCTATCTATCTATCTATAAGAAAGACTTTACACCAGGTAGAGGGTAGGTGCAAGTCTTATGTCAACTCAAGGCAACTTATGTGCATTGGAACTATTTCATTAAAAGTTTAGAAACGAGTAAACTGAGATTTGATAATTAGTATTCAAACTAGCTTGTGTTTGACTTTAACTGATGCAACAGGCTGCAGGGAGCTTTCAAAGGAGGCTGTGTGTTTGGCTTGCTGAATACAGACATTTTTGTTACCTACTTAATAAAGAATACCACTGAATTTTGGCTATGGAATGTGTACGCTCTATGACAGTTTGGTTTTCGTTAGTCTTGGGAGTGACTTGTTTGTGTTCATAAATACTAATTAGGCTGCCCTGTGCCGTGAGAATAATGTGTGAATACTTGACGTTTTTTGGAATTCTTGGTCTATACGTCTCTACGCTGTGGGGAGAGATATATAGATGCAATTCAATTTCTGATGGCACTAATCGCAGCATCTCAAAGTTTTACAGTCTGCCTTGACACACCAGTAAGCAACTTAACATAAAGTATGGAAAAGCTCTCTAGGCTTATTATGGGTTTGGCATAATACACCTCAGCACATACACATCAGCATTTATTCCAAGAATGCAGAATGTACTTGATTTATGATTGGTTTCATCTGTTAAGCTCCAAGTGTTCCTTTGATCAATGTCCGACGAGGCTTCTGAAACAAACGTGTGCCGTCAGGTTAACAAGAGTAGGGCACAGCGTACTGTGTTTCTAACGGCATTCTTCTTAAAGTAAGATTATCATGACATACCAGGAAGTATCCCTATCCTATCCATTTCATTTCTATGGTCTGTGAAGCGCAAACAGGGACGGGTGTCAGCAGCTTAATGACAACAGAGTCGAACCTTCTAAGGTTTCATGGGGTGTTAAGCTCCAGAGTTCAGGGGGAGCTGTCCAAACCTCCCCCTTTTGATCCTGACAGAGGTCTATAGATTGCCATTGATCTGTATCTAGTCTACTCCAGAGTTTCCTTTCTCTCTCTCTCTCTCTCTCTCTCTCTCTCTCTCTCTCTCTCTTCTTCAATCAATAGTCATTCAGCACACAAATGCACACACACCTTTTACCACCTCCCGGTATGACTGTTGGTCCCTCAATCGGCTTTCTGCTCATGAACAGAGCGATTGTTGTGGGCTCTGTCTGTTCTCATTAGCGTTCTACAGGAGGAAGGGACATCAGAGTAGGTTGGAAGTGACATGAGACCATGGCTGAGCAGAAACACTGACATTCAGCATCAGTCTAGATTTTTTTTTTATTCCATTGCCTCATTCTCATCTGTAGATGACAAGGTAACTTTGTCTCGTGATTTAGACTCACTATAATGTCCAAACGAATATATTGTCAATTGCCACATCTGGTAACAGTAAACTTGATTTAATTAATATAGCCAAATATAGCGCCAATCGCCTCATTATGGTTTGTACCTGTTAGCTTGGTATCAACGTTGTATTGTAGGAGTTGGGTAGTGAGTGAGAAAATGGCGACAGGCTAACAATGACATAGATGTCATCTCTATTCTCTAGTTTTGTGAGGCTAATGGTTAAATCTGATGAGATGTGGCTGGAATTATTCTCTCTCCATTGGCTTTTTTTGTCTTCACCTGCTGTCCCAAAGCAAAGTTAGCAATGGAAGCGATGGGTGGTGAGCCAAAACTCTGGTTGTACCAAAATATACTCACCAACTCTTGATTGACAACGCAAACAAAGAAGGAATAGGGGGGTACAGCAAACCACTCATCACACCTTGCCACCACCTTTTCTCTGTTTCACTGCCTCCCTTAAGCTGGGGGACCCAGATTCAAGGCTCCGCCCTGCAAGTGTCCTTGAGTAAGACACTGAATCCTTACCAGCAAGGGGGTGCTGGTCTGTAGCTGACCTGGCACTCTGACCTTCCTGCTCCCTACCTTTCTTGCCTGTCATATGATCTTTCCTGTCACTTTCCATTGTCGTATCTAAGTATACAGTGAATAAATCCAGCTCAAAAAAGAAATTAATAGGTACCATTTCTCCCAGGACCTGAATGACACTGATGTGTCCCATTGTCAACATTTCATCGGTGAGGCTATGTGTCAGCATTCCTGTTGTAATTTGAATGAGGGGTAGCTGTTTTGTTATATAATACCCTCATTTTCCTACGGTTCCCCATTGTCTCCAGTCCAGCCTAAGCAAGTGTATCCAAAGGGCATTAGGGCTGGGAAGAAAGGGGAAGCACAATCGGCTCAGCCACTGACTGTCTTATTCATAATGGGGAGCTTAATAAACAGAACTGCGGGGGTTGGTTGGAAAGCATTGATCTTTCTCTCTCCTCCTTTCCTTTCTCTTGCTGGCTGTCATATTTACTAAGGCTGCAGAGGTTGTGTCAGGGTAGAGGGTAGTCTGTATTGAAGTACCTGTGTGTGTATGTGTGTGGTGGTGGGGTTATGTGCATAGCTATTACTTTGTTTGACACACTGTGGTTCCCAGAGGTCATCAGGTGTTCCTTCTTAGTTTCAACTTTTAAAGTAGCGCCTTGCACCCACAGGGTTTGATTTGCATTCCCCTCCCTCAGACAGTGGTATATTCTGAGTACCTCTACAGATCATTGGAGGAGAGGAGGGTTAATTGCCTCGCACGGGTGAAATAATGCGGTGTCAGAGCCAGGAGAGGCTTGGCTATCGTCTTAACAAAGTTTTAATAAAGTACAAAGTTTACTCGCAGTCCTCAAACTAATGAAGAACAAAGTACAAAGCTGCAGCCTCAGCCAATTTCTTTTCAATCGGAGTGCTGCGAGAGAGAAGAACAAAAGAAGAGAAGAATGAAAGTACAAGGTGGCACTTTCAACCCCAACCTTAAACCTTTAATTTGTGAGATGACATAATTGGCGCTGCACTGACATTTCACGATGGAATCTTGCGTCGCTCCATCTTTCATGAGACTGTTTGTTATACCTGTCAAATTTATGTGGGACACTTTAATTAGGACTATTCGAGCCACGATTTTTGTGTTATTCCCCCCTTCATGAGACTGTTTTGCTCCACTCTTTATACGAGGCAGTTTAATTGGAGAAAGCTTCACATTTTTCAAAGTTTCTCCCCTCTTGCTGCATTTATTCCACTTCATATGCTCCCCACAGACCTCTTCCTCTAATTGCCTAATAGATGCATAGTGGGGTTTTTTTCCTAAAAGACTAATGAATTGTTACAGTAGCTTGTCAACAGACAGCAGGGTAGACAGACCAAGAGATGGTTGGACAGAAAGACACCCAGAAAATCAGACAGAAAATCCTCAGCAGCATCAATTTGCATCAGGAAAAGGAATGCAATGGTGAGACTGACTTTTTCCCTAATGGGAAGTTCCTGCCTCCTCTACCAATGGCCAGCCCAACCCATCCTTCCAGTACCCAGGTCCCAGTCATTGAGATGTCGGATTCTTTCTTTTTGGGAGAATCCAAAGTGCTTCCAGTGACTGTATAATATATCCTTAGTGACAGGACGTTCTGCCGTTTCACACTTATTGTCAGTCACTGTGGGAACCAAGTGTATACAGTAACTGCTTCAACTGTAGCGCTGTGGAGTTGCTTTGGTGTGGTTACTAGTTTGTTGAGACATGTCTTATGTTCTGGTGAACGACTCCCCCTCAGGTCACTGTGACAGATGATATTACTGCCAGGCTCACGGCTTTTGTATTTGGGATGAGTTCCGACTAGCTTACAGTAAGTGACTCCTTGAGAAAACGTGGGAATGGGGGCGCTCGAAGAAACTTACTTGACCCAAGCTCAGTTATGCCAGTTATGCCAACGCCTTTTGGCAAAAAACACCTTCATCGGGGCATCGTACATACCGCCATCCCATGTGTTCTCATGGGGTGTTGAAGCTGGTTTGCAGTCTGTGGCAGCACACCGAACCAGAAGAATGCTATACGAGGAGGTGCACCCACTATACATTTGCACATGTTTGCATCAGGACTTGGGTCACTTAATTTCAATTTAATCCCGTGCAACAAAAATGTAAATAGATGGTGCAGTCATTCTCAATTATTTCTTAATTGGTTGGATTGAATTTTAATATAATCCACTTCTGGAATTGGTTGTAATGAAATTGGACGGAATCTCACCTTGGTGTATGTTGTACTGATATGTCTGTATATTATGTTTAGGTTAATTTCCCCAGGAAGCATTCAGTCTACACCCAAACTGCATTGCGGTAATTAATTTGAGAGTGAATGAATGAATGAGCTAGCGTTTGTGTACGTGCTTATGTGCAGAAGCCATACTACACTATTAGAGGAGACTATCCCTCAGCAGCGTAGATTTGATCCATCGGCCCTCTGTGGACAGAAACCGAAGCTGCTGTCGTCACTGATGAAGTCACTGTTGTTGTTGGCAGCTTTTCACCGGGCTTCCATTCCCAAATACACACTCTCTCTCTCTCCGTTTGCCTCTCTCACATACACCCTAGCGACGACACAGTAGCCCCCAGGAATGTGTGCGTGACAGACTGACTGCTAGACCTCTGGTGCAATTTAGTGCACAGTGTGGGAGACTTGAATGTGAAAGTTCATGTTGCACAGCAGGTCACTTGGAAGCATGACGAGGTTTAGTGGCCCAGAGCCCTGCGTTGACGGACAGATGACGACGAATGGGTCTCGTAAAAGTGACAAGAACATTGGATTTACTTTGTGTCTAACCACCCAGGCGGTGGAGAAACAGAAGTTGAAACGCTGCCGCTTTGTGTAGAGCAGCGTAACAGGCAGCCAATCGAGAGCCTGTTTGATACAGCGCCATCGTGTTATTTTGAATTGATTGGCTCGTGGTTAAGAGTGTGTGCGGTGGCTTATGGTGCAATCCATTGTACTGAGAACTCAGGGGGGGGGACTCCAGCACAGAAAACTGTAATGGAAGGGTCATTCAAGTCGGAATTCCCAGTTGGAAATTCGGGCAAGATCCAACTGTCAGAGTTTGCCGATATAAACACACCTGACGTCACAGTACAGCAATATGGTGGCGCACACCGTGAACAGTAAACAGAATTCCCTTTGCATCAATTTTTACTTGATACATTGTTTTTGTGTTAAGAAAACATGTTGAAACAACTTTGTAGTTTACATTTGTAATTCGGTTGATTTGTGCCTAACGTTACGAGATAGAAGTCATTGCTAGCGTGCCGTACTAGCCTACTAACGGTAACGTTACTAGTTCACTGATTAGTAGGGTAATAATTGTTTTAATTGATCCTCTTTAGATGCTTGTGATATTCAGAGACTTGCCATACAAACAAGAGTTTACTCTGGGCGTCCATATTTTCCTGAGCAGATGCACTGGAATGCATTTAGATTGCAAGTCGGGAATACTGACTTGGAATTGTCGACTTGCAATGGGATCACGGCATTATAGAGTCACAATTTGACAAATGTTCTTGTCTCAAAATGTTGGGACCACTGTTCTATGGAATGGTATTGACTCGAATTACATGCAATGCCAACTCCTTTGGTAACCAGGGATGTGATAATATGATGAACCCAGTTTGTCCCCATAGCAACCAGGCACTAAATTCCACTGTTCACTGGCTTAAAGTGGAGCAATGATGCTCTTAAGTACACAAAGGGGACAAAGGCAAGCACAATCTTAAGGACAGAATGAATTGTCCATTTCAAGTCAAACTAACCAGACCTGTTCATGTCATTTCGAAGCCCCCAGAAAGCCTTGACCACGAGGGAGATGGCTGGCAAGGCTGCAGTTGATGCATTTATCCTCTGAGCCGTGTCTGACTTTAGCTAGCCCCCTATAGCTAGTAGCTGGGGTGATGGGCAGAAAGAGGGCAGAAGGTGGTAGCAGAGAAAGAGAAGTGGAAGGGTTGAAAGGAGCCTCTGGAGAAGAAGGGATGGGGCCAAAGGAGAAGGAGAATAGAGGGATGACAGAGGGCAAGGGGGCTGGAATGAGGAGGGATGAGTGGATGGGAGTGATGGAGGAGAGAGGCCGCGGGGAAGCTGAGAAATACAAGGGGGTGAGGGCAGGTTAGAAAGAGGGGGAGGGAAAAGGAAAGCGGGAAAAGGGTTGGGAAGATGTTTGACCTGAAGGGACATGGCTAATGTCACCCAACATTCAGCCACTATGCTTTAATGTAAATTCTCACCATAGAGATTTCATAAAAACTCATTCAAATTGGCTCTACTCATTCAGACTAGAAATACACCATTAGATCAACAATAATATAGCTTCTAAATGTTAAAAGATGAATAAAGCAAATACAAAAATGCCCATAAGACAAATTTAATTTTGTTTGGAGCTGCTCCAAATAGCGGTAGATTATTTTTTAACAACTTTCATGAAATCTTAATAGAAAAGAAAAGTCAAAAGGCAAAAAAGTCTTCCTTGAGCCAAGGCAGGGCAGAGCCTCTGAGAGTTATTTGCCCTCCTCTGTCTTTTGTCTCTATCTGTCTGAAATCCAGATGATTGATTTTTCTTTATTTATAGCAAACCCATAAAATACAGGAACGTGCACTGCAGGAAAGACATGGATCAAAGCAGTAATTGATTAAAAGTTAATTGACTGACACTGTTGATCAAATTACATCTCTCATTCTCAATCAACTGCAGGCCCTCTACATATATTGCTGTTGAATTTCCGACTCTATCATCTAACCCGTGCTCTCTTTCCCCTCTTCTCCCTTCCTCTCCGATCCAGGAGGATTTTCGGAATAAGGTTCAAGATTACATCAAGCACTACGCCAGATGATAGACGCATCCCGCTGCATCACCGGCTACCTGCAACTTCCTGCACCAACCAACCTAAAATCAACCTTGCCTCTACTTGTATCAGCCAACTCCCCTGTGTGTGTGTGTGTGCGAATCAACAGCTGACCCCTTGACTCTTATCCCTCCCTTATTACCATGTTGACCAATCACACACTGACCCCCCTCCCCACCCTGGATCCAACTACAATAAACCCACGGTCACAGGAAAAAAAAAAAGAGAGAAAAGTAGATGTGTGTTTCAGGATGGACTTGTGTTACAGAAGAAAAAAAATGCTTTAATTGTCCTGAATGATGTCACAGCGTGATCGTCCAGTGACACTGCTCCCTGCCGTGGTGTTTCTGAGCCAGTCGGAAGTGAGCCGTGACAACAAATGGGTTTTGAAAATTCACCTCCTCCGGAAACTTAAACCCGTCACATTTAGCTGTTGTTTAACAATCAACCAATCAAGAGAAAGAATGAATACCTGTTACCGTGTTTTCTCAGTTCCAGTGCCTGCCATGTTGCTGTTGCTAAAGAGAAAATGCACGCAAGCACACGTGTATGTGCTCTCACACACACACACACACACACACACACACACACACACACACACACACAGACAATATCACATTCTGCGATGGAGGCTAAACATGCGCACACATGCACACTTGTTGTCACTCATTGAAAAGCCTGCACCCGACCCCACTAGACAGCATGTGAATGATTGTCCTCTTCGTACATGCACACAACACACACACACACATAGACCTCGGCTCCTTTCTGTTGGGATACAGTTAGTAGTAGCCAGTTTGTACTTCCACTGCATATACTACTACTACTACTAATACCACAGCCAAATGTAGTGTACAGTGCTTTCAACTCCTTCCCCCCTCCCCTCCTCTTGCATCTCTCTTTCTCTGTGTTGCTCCCACACACACGCACCTCCCACCACCCCCCACCTAAGCACACACACTTTTCCCTTGGAGGATTGGGGGACTTTCACAGTTAGGGTCTTCCACAGTTTTGCCGAAGAAGAGTTCCCAAGCTAAGATGCAAAGTGTGTTTTTCAAATTAGTGTCCGTTGTCCATTATGTGTCTGTTTGGATACATGTACATTTTATATGTGTGTGTGTGTGTGTGTGTGTGTGTGTGGCGCATGTCCGTCAGTGAGCGTGTGTGTGTGTGTGTGTGTGTGCGTGTGTGCGTGTGTGCACGCCTGTGTGTTGCTTCGCTAGGTCCAGGCTAGCTTTGTGCCTCCTGTCTGTGCGCACAGTATCCCTGAACATGATGACCGTGTTCACTCTACTCGGCTTCGCATTCACACGTCTGCATGAGGCAAAGTGTACGTGATCCGCCAGCGGTGCATTTTACTGATGATGTCAGAAATTATGTTTGTGGCAGGTGTTTTGTGTGTGTGCGTGCGTGTTTGTGTGTGTGTGCGCGCACTCGTATGAAGACGGGTGAGATGATGCGACTTGTTAGCATGCTCTGGTTCGTTCTTGCCCCTCTCTCCATTGTACCAGCCCAGACTCCCAACATCCCCAAAAGATCAGCTTTGGTCCAGCGAAAGTAAACACGCAAAAGATGATACTAGCCTCTGCCAAAATAAAGGACCCGAGAATATCAACCCCTTAGATGGTAATATTAACTGATAGTAGTCTCCTCCGGGATGACATTACCCCCATCTCTGAATGATTTAACGGGAAAGAAAGCTATGTGACGTCGCCCAGCACACACAGCCTTTATGCAATGTTAACTTGTTTGGCAACATTGTCCCATGTCCTTTATTTTGGCAGTCGGCAGTATTTTTTTCACCAGGATGTTACCGTCTTTGGGCCAGCGAAGAAGCTTGACTACCCCTTCCTTCTCTTCATACCTCTTGACAATTTCTTTCTCAGATTGTATATCCATTTTTTTAAAGATATATTAAAGAGGATATAAAAAAAGAAAAATGCGTGTGTTTGTTTCCTTAGCCAGGGCGGCAACCTGGATGTGTTCCACACCGCTAGCCTACCAATTTACAATGGTTGACTGTCAATGTGAGGTGGCTAGTAAGTAGTTTGGTGAGGTAATTGTTTCAAAAAATTTAATCCACTGCAGCAAAAAATGGTAGAATATATTTCATATGACCAAAAAAGTGGACTTTGTTTGGGAAGATTCAGATTAAAAATATGCTTTTACAAGTGCTCAATACAGCCGAACTCGCTTGCACCCAAATTCAGCAAGTACTCAATTACTATTGCTTGATGATCTTTCAACTCGATAGAGTCGGGTTTTGAGGAACAACTAGAAATGAGCTAAAATGCAGATAATTGGCTTGTTGACAGTTAAAATACTGTCCATATGCCGAATTGTATGGACATATGCACTAACACTGTTAAGGTAAAATGTGTTTTATTTTAAAACTGTAACTAAATGATAAATGTTTGAGTGTTAATAAGCTAATCAGACGCTAACCACGATTAGCACATTCCCTTTAACACCTGTGCATGTGAATAAGCTATTTGCTAGCCTGTAAGCTAACGATGGTTTGCAACGTGTTAACACATGTACGAGGTACTACGTTGATTTTATGAACACGGAGAGAAATATGGACCAGGAGAATCAATAACTAAATAAGAACTAAATAAACTAAACTGAATTTAACAAAAACTATTTCAGCTTTGTGGTGACTACACATATATAAATAAGGATATTGGATTTGTGGTAAAGGTTTAAAACATTTAATTCTTAGCAGGTTTTAACTTCATTACACCCCACTATGTGGAGGCTCTGCTGTTTGTTAAAATAGAACAAATAAATAAAATAGAAATAGAAGTTATAGGAGTAGGCACTTGTATTAAAAGGTGTCGTAATAACCCAGGGCCCCACCCTTTCAATAAGTAAGCTAGTAGTATTAATAGTCAGTATAAGGGCTGGGTGTTACAATGGGGTATCTCTCTTTGTGTATTTATGTGATGATGACATCAAGATATTTACAGCAGTTTACGGCATTAAAGTTGGATCCACTTTTTGTTTTGGCTCTCTTGTAAAGTTTGACAAAATCTTCTTAAGCCCTTCTGGCTCCAAGCTCTCGAGATGGTTGCCCACACAGACAATAGCTAACTCCACCTGACTCCAGCTGTCAGAAAACTTGTCACACCTTGTCATTTGACTTGGTTGAAGAAGACACACAGACACACACACATACCGCTTCAGCCGGCAGCCATCAGTCACTCACCCCTCGTTCCACCTGGTTTGGAAAGAAAGTGTGTGAGTGCCTGTGAGTGTGTGTGTGTAGTGAGAGCTTGACAGCCAGAGTTGGGTAATGAGATGATGGTGGAATAGTCTAAGTAATGTTGCTGCAGTACTGGGTGTCCTGGACACAGCACACCTACCCGCTGAGCCAAAATATATTATGATTCAGTCTGATTCAACCACGCTTCATTAACTAAGAACACATTCTTATTTCCACTAATAGAATGGGGGGGG
>CABFOQ010010731.1:2019-46973 GCA_900660455.1 Gephyroberyx darwinii | reverse complement strand
GGCTAGACTACTGTAATGGTCTTCTCTCAGGTCTCCCTAAAAAGGCATTCAGACAGCTACAGCTCATTCAGAACGCTGCTGCTAGACTACTAATGAAGACGAAAAAGTTTAACCACATCACACCAATTCTCAGATCCCTGCATTGGCTTCCAGTGTGTCAGAGAATTGACTTTAAAATATTGTCACTCGTCTACAAGTCACTAAATGGTCTAAGCTTAAAATACATCACTGACATGCTCACCCAATATGAACCCTCCAGACCCCTCAGGTCAACTGTGACAGGTCTGCTAACTGTTCCCAGAGCGAAAACAAAACAGGGTGAATCAGCATTTAGCTACTATGCAACAAATAGGTGGAACAAACTTCCAGAACAACTGAGACTTGCTCACACAATAACTACTTTTAAGTCCAGACTAAAAACGCTTCTGTTCACCACCACTTTCTGCTGAACTCTAAACTTGCACTACGACTTTTATTCCTTCTGCACTGTGATTTATTTAATTTTATCTTTTTATTTATTTTAAATGTCTTAATGCCTCATGTAAAGCACTTTGAACCACCTTTTGTATGAAAGGTGCTATACAAATAAACTTGCCTTGCCTTATAGAAGGTTACATAATGCAGCATGTCAGCTCTGAATGAATTACTAATTACAAAGATGACCTGGCAGAGTTGTTGTTGCTCCTCACTCCAGTGAGGATAATGTGGAGATTAACGCCCATCATTCGGACTCCTATAAAACAGATCAAATAATGGTCTTAATAGACTTGCATACCACTAGCACGATGTCCAACACAGCACTGCAACTTCTCAAAAGAGGCAACATGATCAGTCACATGCTCCATTATTGCTGTAAATAAAAGAAATGCTTATTTCTGTGGAATGTTGCTGAGGCCATTATCCCGCTTTGTCCATCAGGATACCCTCATGATAATGACCCGGTCCCAATTGTCCATCAACTCTGAATATCATTAGATGTGCCCCAGGCTGCCTTGCATTTTTGCCCCCAATTTCTCCTCATCAAGGGGACAAAGACAATACTGAGCAGAGCGCCAATTTGGCGTCTTTGTCTTCTTTCCTTTGTGCCATCGGCATGGTGGGTTTGAAGCCTACAGAAGTAGAAGAGAGTGATTGATCTTGCTCACTGAGGCTTGTTCCACAGGCCCGAGCTGTGTAAATCACGCCTCATGGGCCATTTGTGGGCAAGTTTACCCCATGTGCACTACTCCAGCAGTGAGATTCGCTAATGAGCAGCAGGGACGAGGCTAGATAGGCCAAGGTGTCAGCCTCAGGCACACAAGACTGGAATCTGCCGGCTGACTGCCCTAGATTTCAGCCTCTCATCTTTATGGGCTCACTAGAGACCAGGAGACCGGAAGCTGGAACGCTACATAGATGTGATTGATGGATTGCCTCACACCTCACACTCTTGAGCCCCCCTCCCATCTATTTCATCATGATGTATTGATTATTTGCTTTGTTTAGTAAATGTCATTATGCTAGAGGCACAAGGTAACATTCTGATTCAGTGGAAGATTCAATGGCATTTGAGTAGAAACTGAAACACTCCCAGCTTGTGACTCCACCTTCGCCTATCACTTACATCGACTGCCCGCTCTACTCACAGCTGGTGGTCGCTGGCATGGTTTACTTTTGAAGGGCC
This sequence comes from Gephyroberyx darwinii, assembly GCA_900660455.1. Taxonomy (NCBI): domain Eukaryota; kingdom Metazoa; phylum Chordata; class Actinopteri; order Trachichthyiformes; family Trachichthyidae; genus Gephyroberyx; species Gephyroberyx darwinii. The sequence goes on along the minus strand of CABFOQ010010731.1, from coordinate 45,310 downwards.
CATGCTCCCACTTGACATTGTTATGCTAAACACTGCTTTGGTATAGAGGAAATTGAATTAAGGAGCTTCCCAGCAATGTGGCTCTCTTGTCCTTATCATGTCCATCACCCTGAATCAGAAACACATTGAGCTCCCACCAACAGAGGGTCACAAAGTCACCTAACCTGGGGCAGACAGGCATTTCCGGAGCACTCCATCATGGATGCCTCCTCTTGCCTTTTGGAAGCAACAAGTCAGACAAAATGAATTATAAGTGACCCAGTAATGCTGTTACCAAGAGTGTGAAGCATCTATCATGCTCTTCTTATGACTGTGACTGTTGCCTATTTAATTAAAAAATGTCCAACCTGTGTTGAACAAATTTTGATATCCTGCAATATCCAACCACACTTAGAGGCACTATGCACTGCAGACGCTGTATTTGATGAGAGAAATTAAGTCATCAAGTAGACAATTGAGAGAAAAGCACTGATTATATTTTTGTTTAACAACTTCACTGTATATAGATACGAAAAAAAATATAGAAACGAAAAACAGGAAATAAAAAAGATCTTGTCCAAACATTGTTAACACAATAAAGTGTTAACACAATAAAATGTTTAACACAATAAGCTTTGTGGTCTCTAAGACCGTGAATTTCAAAAGTTGGAAGAAAGGCAAACAGCAGCTTTTACATATGTCAGATAATACAATAAAATTGTATGGATGTCAATGACAAAACACCTTTAAGCAAAGTCTAAAGACCCATTAAACACATGATATTTGTCCCGATTGTTACATGATTGACAGTTATGACTCCATGTCTAGTTTTGTACCTGAGTCGAACAAAATTCTAACAGAATTCTGCCTTTTCTCTGCTGCCATTACAGGGCAGAGGAATTCACATTACAATAAAGTGCAAGCAGAAAGAGTTTCAGAAGTCAGGAAAAAATGTGCACACATTATTAATTGCTTAGAAAAATAGAAAATAATGCATAACAAGAACATACAATTCCTTCAACTTTCGAGAGGAACCAAAAATAGAAGATGCATTGGACCGTCTTAAGACATCTAAATTCACTTTTTTTTTTTATACAGGGGAACTGTAAATGTGAATAATTGCACATGTGTAGTTATGCTGTGGCACTCTTAACACCAGTGCTCTTTAACAAGGCACATCTCACGTGCATAAATGTGCAAAATACACAACGTATCAGATAGTCATATCTCAAACACATTATATTCCTCAACATGATTGTAAACATTATCTGAGGCCTCTGAATGATATAAACTAATAAAAGGAAATTTAAAAAAATGACTTCCATCTCCGATTGTCCTCATTATCTTGGACTGCGCTCTTGCTTGAAGGCTACAGTGAACTTCCAGGCTTCGATATACTGGGACAGGCAGATCTCCTCTGGGAAGAACTCCTCCACATCAGGGGGAATGTCCAGGTCTTTGCGCTCCATATAAGACACCAGCGTGTCTTTCAAGCTTGTAAGAGACAAACCATACACTTTAAGTCTGCGATCTCAGATTGTTATTGGCAAGACATAACACACATGTACACACACACAGACACACACACACTTGCTTCATATATTCATATAGCCTCAGATTGTGATTATTTTGTATTCTTTGTTTTAAAGCTGAATTGTTAATGTCCTGTTGTTGCCTTGTAAAGCACTTGTAACAAACTTGTTTGGCAGCCACATATGTGGTGTTGTGTCATACAAGAACAAATGAATTTACTCTTGCAAAGATGTAACTACAGCAACAAAGACAAACAACAGCTACAACAACTCATTTTCTTACCCCCAGTCAGGCCGGTAGGTGTCAGGTGCATAAGGGTTCTTAAGGACCAGAAGCAGGAACTCGTGCATCTCAAGCACGAAGGTGTCAGCGCTACTCTTAGAAAAGAAACCACTCAGCAACTGGCGCTCCTCCTCGCCCAGGGCCTGCTTGTACTTTTCCGAGATCCCCACAAACGGATCCTGCCGAACACAAGGAATGAAGGGAAGATGTTAAAGCTACACTAGGCAACAAGTGTTTTAACTTCATCTAACATGACATAACATGATCGCTTTATACCACAGGAAACCAAAGGGATGAGAAAGGCAAAGATCTAGCTAGAGTCCAGCTTTCTCTGGATGGACGCTCACTTTAAGAGACAAACTGAACAAAACTGAAAATCTACAGGATCTCCATCAAGGGGGATGGGACACTCTTCTCTACTGCAGCCCCACTTTGTGATTTAGGCTGATAAGACAGGTGTATTTTCACATAAAAATATAGATCTAATCTAGTGTAGCTTCATGTATTTAACTTTTTCATAAAGCAATGTTAAATGAGTTCTCTAAACTGGCCTTATCTAACCCTACAATAATTTGAGAATAAAAGCATACTACGGCTACAACTATTCCTACTACTACTGTTAATATTACTACTTCTCTCTCTGTATTATACTGGTATTGTTGTGTGTTGCCTTACCCTCTTGAGGCGCAGCATATTTTCTGATTTGAGTGAGGTCAGGAGCTGCCACAGTGCCACACAATGCTTCAGACTGCACATGCTCAGGGCCTGTGGACAAGAAAAGACCCATACAACAACACCTGTTTGTTTAAATCCAAGACTCGAACAATTGAGAATGACACCACTCAAAAGTAGCAGATAACAACAAAGTGTTTTCTCTGTCTCTTGTCTTTATATACAGAATGAGAATACTCAGCAAATCAGTTGAATACAGAATAACAAAACTGTCCAGACTAGCCACTGTGCTCGAGCCAAAGGAAAGAAAGTGCAAGAGGCTAAGATAACCAGTGTGTCTGTGTGCGAGACGGTGGCAGTCTCAGACAGGCTGACCTTGAGGATATGCGGAGCAATCTGGCTTCCCATCTGTAGCACCTCCTCCAGATAGCTGGCCAGCTGCATGTGGGGCACTCCCCCAGTCATGGCAAGGAAGCCCAAGGCCACCTCCACTGTGGACAGAGTCTCACACACCTCGCTATAGGACTGCAGCTCCCCAGCCAGGGCAAACAGGGTCTGGGTCTGAAGAGGCTCCTGTTGGCACACGGACACAGGTCGAATACAGTCATGTGGGGACATAAACAGCAGCGTACTTTATGTAAGTTAGTCTGCTATGTGGGAAATCAATGGTTTGTGAATACACCCGATGGGCAATTGGCTGTACGATATCACAACTTACTTGCTTGACTTTCCCGTTTACATCCTTGAGAATAATCTCATAGTTGCGGTCTTGTCTGTTCACCAGCGTTGGAATGCCCTGTGGTGATGAGACAGGAACGTGAATAATATCTTAACAACAATACAAACAAATAGGACTGATTTAGTGTCCCAAACCATCGTGATATTTTCCATTTACTCACATTAAGGGTGATGAGAGGTTTGCCCATTAGGAAGCGGGTGAGGATCTGCCGCTGGATCTTGGGCAAGTCGTACTCATGCAGGGTCTCCTGGCCTCTCTGTATGCTGTATTGGGTGTTGGATAGAACCAGGGGCATCAGGTCCCTCTCCAGCTCATACCGAATCACATGTAGGTCAGTCAGGTCTGCAGGGCTCACTTTGTAACTGGGGGACAGAAAAACAAGAGCAGTTAACCTTCAACCTATGGACACTGTCTCTATAACACAGGGGGGTATAGGTGCTAACATGTTCCTTTCTGTTTTACCCCCTCTCCTGCTACTGATCTCCCAATCAGTTATAGGAACATAGCTGACAAATCTGAAATGCATTTGCGTAAGGACTTTCACACTAACCCAACATACTTTAACAAAAGCTCATCACAGTGTGCGTGGTAAGAGCAACTTGAAATCACTGGTCAAGGGTAGGTCCTCCCGGCAGAACTCAGCTGGGATCTTAATCTCACCTAAACAACCACATTTTAATCCAAGTTAGTTCAGGATGCTGGGTTTTCATAGACCAACAGTGTACAGCATGACATATGCTTTGTGTTTGTATTTACCATTGGTCGCCAAAGGAACCCTGAGCTGATTCCAGGTTGTCAGGAAGATTTTGATGACTTTTTCATACCAGGCTTTGATGGATACTAGGTACAGATGTAGAAACCAAACATTTAATCCAAAGTGTACATAATTTAGCTCCAGAGATGAGACGTGCAATACATTTCATAGGTCGGCCATTTTAGATTAAGATACAGTTGTGCAGATGCTTGGCCTGCAGGTTTTTATATTTTGCCAGCTTTATTATCAATCAGCAATTAGGGATTGCTGGAAATTTTGTATCTCTCATGTAAGGAAAACATGCCACTGAAAAGTTGAGACCCACTGGTGTAGATAATTATTGGTTCCAGTACCTGCTTTCTGACTGTGGAGGAAGTCAGCAATGGTGCCATAGGTCAAGTCGGTAGCGTTTTGGAACCTCTTCACCAGATCTCTCTGGAGTGTGAGGATGTCAGGAAGGAACTTCACCAAACGGAGTTCTGCTTCCTGATACAAATAATAACGACCAGTAGCGGTGTTAATGAATAATCAATGATCAATTGCTCTTCTCAAACAACTACATTGATAAGGGTTGTTAAATTGAAAACAATAACAATAAAATTGCTGTGTAATTGAGCTGGTCTGGCAGTATATCATGTTTCCATACAACTGTATGTTTTTACAGTTGAGAGGCATTTTTCTGACCGGCAAAAACTGGCTTAAAACTAACTCCAAAAAGGAATACAATTTCTGGGCATTGTGAGCAGACTTATAAAAAAAGCAAAGCGGTTTTGGTAGCCACAATAACTGCAGTGCATGACCATGACAGGTCATTTTTCCCAAACAAAGTCATTAATTGAATGTTCTTAAGTAATACTGTTGTAAATACTGCCTTATTTTCTCTTTAGTGAGAGCGAACAGAGGTAGGATAGGCTAAAAATAGCTCCCCAAAAGATTGGATTGTGCCAGGATGTGCCTATGGCACATTAATTTAAAAATACTTTCCCCAAAAAATTGCCATAAGCAGGACGCAGGTTATGTCACGTATTACAAAATGTTAGCATTCTTTTGTTTTCTTCTGAACATGGTCACCCTTACCCTATGCAGAAATCTCCAGAGTACAGGCAGGGTGTCTTTGCCATCATTCTGCTCTACAATGTGGGTGAGGCTCAGCAGAGACACCTTCTCTCTGCAGCTCCACACTGCTGGGCCATGGATCAGAAATCCTTGGGGCAGGGAGGACAAGAAGAGACGAGGATCCCCAAACATTAGCTTGATGATGGGATTGGCAGAGACGCGAGAGTCAGCCCGGATGAATGCGTTCACTTGCTTTAGCTGTTGGTCCAAGTGCTGAAGATGACAGGAGAGGATGCATTTTATTATATGCTGATCTCTTACATATAGGTACAATAAAAGATGGAACAAACAGATAGTAGGATGCATATTTACTTTCAGCTGAGGTGTGATAATGCTGTTGCTCACTATCATCTCCCATCCATTTCTGGCCTCTTTGGTAGAGAGCAGATTGTCATAAGGGACAGGCCCTGAGAGAGAAGGCAAAGTAAACTGTGGTCAACAATGGAACGCAAGGTAATGCTGTGGACCTAGGGCTGAAGAAAATGTAACCTGGGTGCTAGGTAAAAGTGTCTCAGGTAGCCTTATCACTTTGGACCATCTGGCGATAGAAATAACAATGTACAGGGAAAACCCACAATCCCCACTTTTGGTGACTTCAGTATAACTTAATACTATTGTAATATAACTTCCTCATTACACATAACACACAAAAGGATATTGAGTTTACGTTTGTAAACAAAGTTTTCCTTACATTGGTGGCACTGGTAGGGTTCCAGGAGGCTGCTGATGAGCAGGTGCACAGCATTTATTGTGTCATCTGTCCCTTTGCCCAGTGACCTGGTCAAATGCTCCAAGTCCTTGAGTAAGTGAGCAAGCAGGAATGTTCCTGGGTCAGGCACCGGAGGCTTGATGATGGTAGAGATGGGCTGCAAACAGAGATACTGCAGATGTCTAACTAGTTTTCATGTATAAGCATTTACTAATGTTCCTGAAACTTGTCCAGGAAAGATATATTTTAAATGGTAATGAACACACACAATTTTTTGTCACAAAATGTCAAAAATTGAGACTAAAAACATCTGTATTTGAATTATAGTGGCCATATTTGGCAGTGTAAGCTACCTGTGTGTAGTTGCTGACCCCAAGCAGCATGGCCATGTGGGTGAGCATGCGGATCATGTTGAAGGGCACAGGAGAAATGTTCTTGGTGTCCAGCATGTCTGGATTGTTCCTGCGACTGGGGTCACCTAGAATGTGGCCTGTCTGGGTGCGGTCACCCCTGTGGTAGGGCAACAAAAAATGGAATACTAATGAACTTCTTGTGGTATGTTACAATTTTATCCCTGAATTATTTATTTGAAGACCTGCTTACTGTAACTGAACATTATGAAATCCTTGGACAGGTCTGTGGTTTGCCCCTCCGATCTCAACACCACAGTCCAAACAACGGCTTATCTCCATCGGTTGGCCACACTAGAGAAGCAAGAAAACCAATTAAGAATAGAAAGAGAATAGACTGTGAAGGAAGACATACTGTTGTAAGACTCACTGTGATACTGACTGAACTTTACATACCTCACCAATGGTGCAGGGATGACCATTTGGACAATCTATGGGGAGTACAAAAAAAAAACCTGATGATGAAAGTGTTTGGTAGTGTATTATCTCCAATTGACATACTTGAATTTGAGAGTTTGATTCTCTTGTCTTTTACTTACGGTACCACTGCAGTGGTCCCAGAGCTTGTTGAGCCACTGCTAACATGTCCTCTGGCATGGTGGGCAAGAAGGCTCTCTGTATCAACAGATGTAAAAATGTTCAATTCAATTTCAAAAAGGGGGCTACTTAGTTGTCTACATTGAAAATGGATGATGATGCACCTACTTGCATGTTGGCAGGTGTCAGTACCAGCTGCTGCAGGGGAGCTAGGATCCCTTGGTTCCCACAGAGCAAGACAGCAGCCAGGTGAACAGTTAGCTCCATCACCACACACTGGGCACCAGAGGCCCCAGGCCGAAGAGCCAATGGGCCCAATTGGTTGGTCACCAGGGCCTGAGCAAAGGCCTTCACCTGTGGGCTTGCTAGAACTCTGGAAGCCTGGATGTAGGCCACCAGAGCTTGCAATTGCTGTAGGTGCAAAGAGGCAAAAAAAAATAACACAGACTGACACAGAGACAAGATTTTGATTTCATGATAAAAGCTCATTAGGTCTTCAGGTCATTAGGTCTGTAAGAATTTACCTCAGGCTTGGGATGGAAACTACCATTGGCCGCTCTGTGGAGAGTGGTGACTTCTCTGAATAGTGCCAAGAGAAGGTAAATTGTCCTTCTTTGTGGTAAGCATTTACATCCCTACAGACAGAGAACAACAAGTAACAGTTCACAACCTGAAAACAGGATTCCCATGTTAACAGGCTCTACAAACTAAAACATGCACACACAACCACAGTGTCATGTGATGTGACATTGATCAGTCAGTGTGCTAAAAGAAAATGCATTGCAACATTACCTCACAAGTGCCGTCCAATCCGTCCACTTTGCCATCCATCATTGCCTTTGCCACAGCATCTCTAATAGTCTTGTAGTTTTCTCCACACACAAGGAACTGGTCTATGGGACTGCTTTCTTGACTCTTGAGGTAATGTGTAATCAAAGTGTATGTGTTAAAATTACACCAGATCACTACATTACATATAGAAATAGACAGTGCCTTGCATTCATATGGGCATTAATACAGGGAACAGCAATGTGGATAAGAGTACCTGTTGCAGAACCTCTTCAGGGAAGAGCCAGTGCACTTCATTCACTTTGAGGAGTTTCTGGACAAACTCCACTCCGTGCTGGCTGCAGATCTTGCGGATCAGGTAGATGCGATACCAGTTGTTCCCACTGCGTCTACACAGGTCTACCACACTGGTCAGGAAGGCTGTGGTTCCGCTTTGACGGTTCTTTTGGGCTCCTAGTGAAGGATCAAAATAAGGAAGAATGACAACAGAATGTACAGTTCTGTCAAATTAATGCATTGTAGAACAAAAACAATACAATCAATAGCAAATTATTTGGCATTATGTTTTGTTAAAAACATTTTTTAAGTAAAAAAGCCATAAGATATTGTTAGGTATTATGGAAGTGTATGTGAGAAACACATATTTCAAGAATCAAGAATACACACCTGGAGCAGCCAATCTTTCCACAAGCAGGCTAGCAGCCATGTCCAGGTCCATACGAACTCTGGCCACCTGCTGCAGATAATCTACAGTGGCTGTGTGAGCAGAGACAGCATCTGATTGCAGATAGTCAGTCAGGAAGGCCCTTTCATCCTGCAGGCATGCCTGCTGCTCTGCATCAGTACGGAACTGCAACCTCTCAAACATGGAATCCTAGATAAATGAAAAGGTGGCAAAAGTGAATTCACACTGTGAGCGAATCGTTACGCAAGATGCTACAATCGACATGTGTGACTAGCATATTTGCATTTATTTTAAGCTAAATAGAGGGGAAGAATTATTTGACATATAGTGTTTGTATTCATGCGTACCTCCAGGCAGTTAATGTACAAGGAGTACAGTTCGGTTTTGTCTGCCTCCTCCAAGATGTTGCTCTGCTCAACTGCCGTCAGATGCTTCTGCAGGTAGCCTTTAACTTCATCAAAGCTTCAAAAACAATAGGATTTAAACAACATTGGTAGACACCTGTAATAATTTTGGAAACCCTATATCTTAGCAGACCTTCGGTGATGTGCAGCCCTAACTCCTCACCTGTACTTCAGTAGCAGTTTGAGAACAACTGACCGAACCACTGGATTTTTATCCACCGAGTCATCAAACGGAGAGAGTGCCTTTGTCAGAATCTGGCGATTAGCTGGAGAAAAGAAAAATATTAGAGCAAACAAACCAAATATGTATACGCAGAGACCTGTATGTGGCTACACATGCAGAAGTGGTCAGGGTTAGAAAGAAGTCCTACCTCTGAGAATGGGCACAGCATTGACCTCCACCATGAGGAAGGACAGCAAATGAAGGATGACGGCTGGACAGGGCGGAGAGTTGTCCTTGAAGCACACAGTAGACACCAGGTCTATGAAGAAAGCATTGCACTGCTTCCTGAACTGAGCGTGCTGGTTGATAAGAGTCCTACATGAAACAATAGTGGAAACATAGTTAAGTGTGTTTGTTTTGCATTCATTTTGGGTGCTGCAATACATGAAGCTGGTGATTCTACACTGCGATGACCGTAATTCATTGCACCTATGACAGTGCATCTGTGTTCCATCGAGTAATTGTGTGTGCGCCGACACAAACTGAATGGAGACTCAATCAACATACTCAATCATCAGATGGAAGTATAATAGTCAGCTAATGTTGCATTGCCATTAGCTTAAACTAGATCAAGAGACTTTAGTGCCTGAAAAAATATCAGTTACTGGGTTGCTAAATGAAATGTCAGTAACAAGTCCAATGCTTCTGAAGAAAATCAACAACCTTTGGGAAACATTGCAATGGCATTAATTTCCCTCTCCTCAATTTAGCTTTAATATGTGCTTTTAATGAGGATCTAAACAAATGAAAAGCAGGTATGTTTGTTGTAATTTTCATACAATTGCCTACCTTATGTCCTCTGAAGGACCCATGGGAAAGTCATCTGGAACCGGTTGCATGCAGAGGGGACAGTACATTTGACCAGGGGTCAACCACTGTCTGATACAGGCCACACAGTAGATGTGTTCACACGGCAGGCGGAGGGGATCTTGGGGGTCCCCCATACACACAGGGCACAGCTGGAGACCATACCTACATGATACATGCATAAGAGACTAACACCCAGGGCTCTATTTTCATGCCAGCGCAACCGCAACACAGTCAATGTTCACCGGCACATTGACAATGTTTTCCCGCTGTTGTCATTTTGATAATTTGTCCAACCTGGCACAAGTCTATCCACCAGAGTGGCACAACAGGGGGTGTGTCAATAAAAACCAGCTGGCGCAGTGGGATTTCCGTGTCAGTTTTAAAATTAAGTTACACCACAATTAAGTTACGCCTTCTGCCTATGAAGACCACATCTAAAGTGCAAGTCAATCACACGCTGCTTTACTCGTGGCTTTGCGCACATGAACATAGAACTGTCCAAAATCCCACCAACCGGTTTTGTGCATGTTAGGCTATATTTTACCCCACATATTTTTGGCGCGGCTGTGGAAGTAAAACTTAGTATATTGCATGACATAAACGCATTAATGTATCTGATTCATATATATGCTTTATCTATACAAGTGCTTTGTAGCTTGCAATAATATTTTGTGGCACATGGTGTGCAGTCGGCAGGTGTGGAATGTCAGTGCCCTTGCACTTTGTTCGGGGTGAGATATGTGACTGTCTGACTAGACCATAGTGAGCGAAGAGTGAAGGATGTTTGTCTTGAGGTTAAGGAATGTTATATTTGCACTGTCTCGAGGACACCCTGGTACTGAGGGCCTCTAAGTTATCCAACACATCTCCATTGAAGGAGCCCCACTCAGGGAAGGACATGGGACAGCCTGAAGTAAGCTTCGTCCACTTCGCCAAATAGTCACGTTTCTAAACCATATGTTTTAAACATGTAATTTGCTGGACCCTTATCCCAATCTTTCTTTACATGCTTACTGCTTACAACCTCACGTGTCTATGCAAAAATGCTAGTAGTGCTTTAGGCTATTCAGGCTTATCAGAGTATATGCAATACTATACTGCACCTATTCATGTACTATTACAACAGTAATTTTCCCACAAACACTTTGATACAGGTTCCCTCGAAATGGGCCCTCATCAAATTCCTATGCAGTAGTCAAAGCAGTTATTTGCAAGCGGTACCAAGATACGTTTTTATGGGAACCCAGAAATATAGAATGATGTTTCAATATGTGGAAACTTAATTGCTGACCTGGGAGATCAGGATAAGGTCTGACTTGAAGACGCTGCTGTTTGAGCTGTATGCTGATTTCTCTCCATGAATTATGATTAAAATAATCACTTTTTCAGTGGTAATTGGCTTCACTGACATATTTCCACGACGCAGCCATCACAAAATTGTCAATGTGCAAGCACATTGCTTTTAATGGGGATGAAATGAGCTGATTTGATTAGGCAGAATTGAAGTCAGCCCTCATCACAACTACTGATAATGTATTCCTCCAACCTCTTTAATCACAGCACTGCATTTACACATTGAGCCTCGTCACCAAAATATAAAAATAGACAGGACACACCCACTTGCGCCATAAGCCATAGACTTTAGACCTGCGCCTTGTGCTCTGCCTTGATTCATGAAAATAGAGGCCTCAGTGTACAGGCACCACACAGGACAAGAGAGATCCTGACACAGGACAAGAGAGATAAAGATGTGATCTGTACCTGAAGATGCGTTCAACTGCTCCATCTTTGCAGACTTTGAGTATACCAATGACTGCCTCAAATGACTGCTGAGTTTTGAGGTCTGAATTCTTTTCCAGTATCTTAATGGAAGAACAAAGGCCAGACATGTCATGATGGATACAGTTTTAAGGTCATTAATTGAATTAATCTAATGAAAAGTAAGGCTATATGATCAGACTACACCAACCTGGCCAAGTCCTCGTGTGTGCTCTAAAACTAAAGGTGTCAGCTTCTTCTCTACTTCTTCGATGCCCAACAACATGTGCTCCACGAACAGAGAGAGGGAAAAGATCCGGTTCCATCCAGTCCTAAACAAAACCAAAAAAATCTCTCAATAGAAATATAATGTAGTATCTAAAGACAAGTACAATTGTCCCACTATTTGAAAATCTTTCATGAAGTTGGACTTACTGGACTCTATAGACCATTGCCTTGCTCCTCTCTCCATAGCGTTTCACACTGTCTTCAGAGCAGATCAACTCGATGGGAACCTGGAGCTTTTTGACCTGCCTGAGCCAGGCCTGCCTATGGGCATCTGTGTCCAGGACCTGGGGCTCTAGGTACTCCACACACGCAAAAGCGGCATACACATCGAGCACCTTGGAGGCAGGGGAATATGGTCACTGCACCTCAAGGCACAATCAAAGGGCTCTCAAAAATGTCTCTACCCTAATTTAATTTAATTCAATATTTTGCATTCCAAAATGTAAAATGTTTCTGAAATAAAGTGGAAAAAATAAAAGCATTTTAAGTAATAGATATTTTTAGGCTCACCAGCTCCACCCCATCTCTGGCATGCGTATTCCTCAGGAGGACCTGGGTCACCTGAGGCTCGATGCTGATCATTCTGGATAGGTTCTGCAGTCGGTTCTTGTACTCGTGGTAAGCAGCATGGACCCATGGAAGAGATGTCACCTCCTTTTCTATGGCATCGTGGCGCAATCGCAGCTCATTGACACAACAGTTTAAAGCTCCACACAGGAGCTAGAGAGGCATACATTACATTACATTACATTACATTACATTACATTACATTACAGTCATTTAGCAGACGCTTTTATCCAAAGCGACTTACAAGTTACAAATGACACTACATGGCCCATGACCCTGAGTCTCATGCTCTACTGACTGAGCTGTCCGGGCCACATACAATATGAATTTAGTACATTCAAGCATATACTGTAAGCACATAAAATCTCACTAACAGATGTTTAAAAATCAGCCTCTAAAACGAATCCTAGATCAAATAAATATACAAAATACCTGAAGATCTTCCTGGCAAGTCACATTCATTGTCATGGAGATGAAATCCTGCAGGTATCGCTGGAAAAACTCTGTCTGCATCTCCAGGTCTGCTTGTGCAATGTATCGACCCAATGGTGTCTTCCAAAAGAACTCGTCAAACTGACTTTGGGTGTGGCCTGTCAACAGACACGTAGGGCCATTGCATAAGTGAAGAAGACATGACAAAAATACAGTAGTGACATATTGATTAAATACCTAAAAAATACTGTGTTACAGGCTGTTACCTTCATGTTGAAGGGCGTGAACCCAGAGTTCTTCCAGGTAGTCCTTGATCCTCCAACTGAAAGGCATGCTGCAGCCAATGTTCCTGTCTAAGGCAATATAGTTCTGCACAAGGATGGTCATTGTCTCAGAGCTGTGATAGAGAGATATAAGGAGAGAATAATAATGGACAAGTATACAAAAGTAATTAGAAATAGCAAAATAGTATTAGTTATGCAAAAATGGTAACTGTTACATCACTAAGACCACTTACTTGTGGTCCAGTGTCACGTATGGGACATCCAACAGTTTATCATTGCCAAAGATATCCAACCACAGCTTCTTAACAGGTTCACCACAGTCGCTATCTAGCAGGATGTCTAGGTTTCGGTCACGGTCAATGACAGAGACCAGGTGGGCCAAGAAGGGGACGACCACAGCTTGGACACGCTTCCAAAGGGTGTTCCTGTTATTACCCCAAAAACAAGTTAAAATGGCTCCTCAAACTACATATGAAACTGCAAACTGCATATGAAGGGTCACTTGCCTTCCAAATGTTCACATCCCAATTTCTCCTTCTTGTGCAAATATAGAAAATTGTGTATTACAAAAATAGTACTCACCTGAATGTTCCTCCTTCCTGCAAGGCATCGATGTTGGAGGCCTCCTTAATGACCCAGTTGCTTTTGATGGATGAAAAGGTGTTGCCATCATGAGTTACCAACAAGGAGTGAAGGTGCCTCTTCACACTTTGCAGAAATTCAGCTGGTGAGAAACATAAAACAGATAATGCAATGAGTGTTGTAATGTGTTTTATAAAAAAGGAACTGACAAGAATTAATAGTTGTTACTACCTTTTATTTCGTCATTGTCACTGAGGAGTGTCAGTAGAATCTCCACTCTTCTGGTACTGCGGAACCCACTTTCTACTTGGTCTCTCAGCATACCCACAGCACTCTGCACACAGCTCCGCACTAGTGCTGTGGTGTCCAGGACAGTTTCCCAGCCCTACAGCAGGAAGACAAGCAGGTCAAAAACCATTGGCACAAGTAACTCAGGCCAAAACATGTACGCAACATGTGGCTGTTGTCAGACAAAAAACACCTATCAGCAAAACTTTTTTTCTCATTGATAGCCATGTATTTTAAAATTATAAAATGGGCTTTTAACAGGCTTCAGGGTCCCGAGGGATGATGTATATTGTCAATTTAATATATTGTCAAATATCTTTACTCACAGTTTGGACTTCACACTCCATTTCAGGTTGCTCTTTCTCAGTGTACATGTCATCTACCTCCATTGCTGTACATAAGGAAACGTTTGTAATTTCATGTGACAAGCGTTTTTACTGTCAAGATAATTTATCAAAGACAACAAAGGCAAGAAGTAACTATCAATCAATTACCTTCAGGCTGACTGCTCTTTTTCTCAAACAGTTCACTTATTGTCATGTTTCGCAAGGCTTTGATGTCTGACACAATATCTTTTGACCTCCTGAGGTCATCGATATGAACTGATCTCCAGGGGCCTGTAAAGGTTAAAATGTCTCAGGTTATTATTCTCAAATCTTCCTAAAACAATGTGATAGTAAAATTAAATTCCCATGTTCTGTTCAGCTTACCTCCATGAAACCCAACATAGGAAGTCCCTCCTTCCATTCTTGGCAGTTTGGTGATAAAGTAGACATAGACATTGCTTTCCATGCTATCCTGTCTTATCTTGTTGATTTCATTTATTGATGAATACCTAGCAATGAACAGCAAAACTCAATATGGTGAAGCCACATTGTTGTACATACTTATTAGACAGGAAATATTGGACCTACTTTGCAGATGCAATAAGATTGGCACTCTGAGAAGCTTCATCAAAATCACACTGAATGATTAGGATCTTGTTGGAAGAGGTGTTACTGCTTCCATTTCCAGTTGTGAGGAAATGCCTGGAAGATAAGTGATTTCATTATATCATGTCAGACTGAGATCATAAAATTCAAAGCAAAAATCAATCAAATATATCATACCGTATCAATTCACAGGCTAATTTATCATCGTTATGGCTCATTGACCTGCAATTTATCACCAACTTCACATTAATGACACAGTAACATGCAATAAATAAAGCTAAAGCTAAGTAAACAGATATTATAGTAAATAACTCTATCCTTTAATGGCAAATACTGATTTGTTGACCTGTACATACATTTTATAATACCATTAGTATTATGGCAATAGTAATGTGATAGATATGATAGTTTAGTTGAAATTAGTGTAAATTTAGTACATTACATTTTTTAAAATCTACTTAATTAACGTGTAAGTAGATCTGCAACTGCAGGTCAATGATAATTAATTTAGGATAATGATTTACTATATTTCAGTTAAAGTGCATTCACAGTGAAATTAGCCAGTCAGTATCAAAGCACTCTATCCATTTTGATGACCATTTAGCCACAGTATACACAGCTCGTTGCAATGGTAACTGATGGCGATACAAAGAGGATATCACTTCCTGAATTCTCCTGTATCCCTTTCAGACACCATTGTCTAGGTGGTTCCCATTGTGCACTGATAATATTATGTAGAGAGTCAAAGGAAAACCATGGTAGAGGCTGATTGTAATATATTAGCTCAAATTTAACCTAAATTATTCAATACTTTTCTCATCTTACTGTTATAGACACAAATCTGAATACCTACAATATTATGACACTATATAAGTGATTCTTTAGGTCTCCTTACAGTACGGTTTCAGGATAATAAACCATTAAGGACTTTAAGTACACAAATCAGTAATTGCTAATAAATTATTACATTATTTACTATACTTAGGTTTATTTCTTGCACGTAAATGGGTCCTTAATGTGAGAGTAGTGATAAATGTCAGGTTACTGAGCTATAACAACAGCAAATTAGAGGCCTGTAAATTGATACATTACCCAATATATCAACAAACCTGATCTTCTTGAGGAAAGAGTGTTCTGTGTCAAACTGCTGGAGTGAGAGAAGCTCTACACTACGGAACATGTGTTCCAGTGGTTCCAAGTCAGATGCTGTCAGAAGTCTGGAGAAAGTTGTCACCTATGGGTCAAAATTATAATTAGTAAGGATTTGGGGAACAAGTGCACGGTATATTTGAGATCAATATTATATGACTACTTAAGTTACCTCTGTGAAGGAGGACCAGCAATGGACATCCTGATTTGTGTGAGCAAGTATGAAGTCAGCCAAACAACTGTTTTTCTGCTCTTCAAAGTAGACCCTGGCCAGATCCTCACTCTCCACTTTGGGGAGACCTGTGCAGTCCAGACGAACCACTGAGTCTGGTGTGGCACAGTTGAGCAGTATAAGTTTAGCCTCTTCCAGTACTTTTCTGTCAGGATCTGAGAGTCCCTCATTCTCCTTTTGCTTTTCTATCACTTGAAGAACCACAGAGGCACATGTATCTGAGTGGTAGCCAATGAAGACATCTGGTGGGAGGTACTTGTGTGTCTGAGGCACTACCGCATGTTGACTGCTGAGAGAAACAAACTGTACAACCCATCTTTCCAATTTATCCACAATCCTCTTCTGCCCAATTTTAAGGACAGTGTGGATGTCCATGTAATGTTTCTCTAGCCTGTTGATGAGAGGTATTGGGAACTGTTTGTAGACCACTTCTTTTTCCTCAATGACAATGAGCCTGAAGTCTTTGTGCACCCTGCATTTGACGCGATGGGTTCCCAGTCCAAGATCCACATATTTTTGTCCTCCCAGGCAGACATAGTATTGGTTGAGAGCATCATAAAGACTTTCGTAAAGATTCTGCAAGTTTAGAAGCACAACAGTTTGGCCAGTTTCCATGCAGATCTTCACTCTGTTGATGTTGCGGCATATTTGGGTATACTCTTGGTCCTTGGGGAAGCTGGAGCCAAAGATTATTTCAGGCTGACCACTTTCTGAGAAGAAGGTTTGTTGCAGGATCTGTAAGGCTGCATAGTTTTTTGTTAGTACCAGCAGGTACCGGCACTCTTCTTCCTGTCCAACTGACAAAATGTTTTGTCTCACAAACTCAATGGCATTTATGCTCTCCAGGTTGGGTGTAATCTGCAGCCGTTCGGTGAAGACAGTAACTGCATCCACATCATCCCTGCCACTGAAATTTCTCAACACTGCCTCCACAATCTTCTCTGCACTGGGCTTCTGTTGAGAAGCCTTGGCCACTGCAAAAATCATCTTGACCAAACTGTAATAGTCACGTAGGCCAAAAAAGCCTTTTCCCTGTTTACGGCAAATTTTCAGGTAGGATCTGGCAAAGGGTTGGAAAAAATCCCTGACCTTCTCCAAAACCATTGCATCAGATGAGCATATGCCTTTCGCACTCTCGGTGAGTTCCCTCTCATCAGGGTCACCACGGGAGACAAAGATGCCTCTGTTCATCTTTGCAGGGTCTAAAGCCCAGTTGGAGATGCCAATGAATCCAACCTTTTTGTGTGGTAGTGGCTCATCGTCAATGCATCCTTCTTCTAGCAGTGGATGAAGGGTTTTCAGTGGCATTTTTGGGGAGTCCTCAGCCAACCCAATCTCATCTAGGACCACAACAGAAATGTACTCATCCAGGTTCTTTCCTTCCTGGAAGCGACCACATTGCTTGAATGTGTTAATGATGCCTTCTGGTGTTGAATGAGGGCTGCACTGGAAAGAGACTAAATGGACTTGTTTAAACTTTTTGTACAGCTCAGAGTGAGCAGCTTGGCCCTGCATTGCATCTGCCACCAGAGTTTTAGACAAGGATTTTGAACTTCCAGGTTTTCCAACCAAGAAGAGGGGGATTCTGAGCTCAATACAGAGCACCATCATGAAGACATTCTCTTTAAGTGCGCTGTTTCTTGCAATAGTTTCCCCCAATGGCACACCACTCAAAAGAAGATCCTGCATGAGTGAGATTTCTTGCATTACTCTCATTGGGCTGTACCCTTCTGGTAGGGTTTTGCAGATTTTCCGTCTGTACTTGTCCTTGTTTTCTAGGCAAGCATGGTAGCACACTCCTACAGCCATAACCAGAGACCATAGTACAGGGTCTCTAACCTCTGTACATCTCTGGTGTCTTTCATCATTCTCAGCATTTTGATTTCTCTCAAACTCTTCAAGCTCATCAAAAAGCATCACGTGGTTCTCATGGAACCACACAAAAGCCTGCATGCAGCGTTCTACATCCCTCAGGCTGACAAAGCTGCATTCATCTTTCCTTGTCCGCATGTACTTCTGTGAGGCTGACAGGACATCTGTGATCAACTTGGTGTATGTTACATTGATTGCCTTGACCTCAACTACTCTCTGCACAATCTGCTGAATGTACATTTTCTCTGTGTGATCATTTAACTGTCCAAAGTCCCACACCAGAGGGATCATGCTTGGGGGCAATGCCTGTACTCTATACACTAACTGGCGGAGAGGAATGGATCCAAGCTTTTCATCGGTCTCTTCAGCTCGAACTCTGTACCCAAGGCCAGCAGATTCTAACCTCTGAATCATCTCATCTGTGTGCTTTCTGTAAGGGTTGCATGCTGCTATAATTTGTAATCCACAGTGGGGTGTCAAACTTTCCCCCTTGACTGTTTTGTCACAGAGAACCTCCTTAATACTGCTGATGGCCTCTGTAGTGTTGGCCTCATCAAAAAACAGAACAGAGTCAAATCCATAGTCTTGTTTGTTGATAAAAGCAATGTCTTCTGCTTCTTTGACTTTGGTGTAAATCATATCTGATGTTGTACCTCCATGCACTTTGACCAGTTTCATGTTCTCAGTGGCCACTCCACTCCTACGCAGTTCACAAAGGAATTTGATGAGCCTGGTCTTACCACACCCCGTTTCTCCCATGACAATGACAGGGATGCCGCACCTGAAGCGCATATGGATTGCCAGCATCTTCAATATGTTGTCAGTGGTAAGCTCATATGTTTCATCAGGGTCAAGAGGCCACTGGATTCCAAGGACATTGCAGATTCTCTCTATTTTCTCCCCTCTGGGTAGGTGATCAAAGTCAATGTTGAAAGGGACTCTCTGTAGCCTCAGGCCTTCGTACAGTTCCCTTGTCATGATGTTTGGTTTTATCACCCTTCTAGAAGTGGGATCAATGGCATCCACATGGTTCTGTTCGTTAAGCTGAAGATGAAAGCCAATGAAGGTCATGGACACATGATCATCATTAAAGAAGATGTATGGATGTGGTTCTGATTCCCATTTCTTTCTAATCAGAAAAGGAGCCAAGTCTTCATCACGGACACCAGTCAGGTCCATCTGCAGCCTCCCGGGACTCTGGTCAGAGATGCTGAGTGATGGAGTGGCAAAGTCCTTAGCCATCAGAATCATGAAATCCACCACAAAGGTCTTGAATCCTTGTAGAGTGTCCCCAATGAAAGTAGCATCACAAAAAACAGATGTCTCACAGTCTTTCAGCTGAAGGTTTAGGAACCATGCAAAATTTCTCAATTCTGCCCAGGATGGGTCCATAATGCCACAGTAAATGAGAAGCATCTGTAGGCATTCCACATGTGACCCTTCAACATCATGGCATTTGAAGGTGTCAAGATCTATGTGGTTGTGGAACCGTGTGAGATACTGGTATGGTCTTTGGAAAGCTTCACTCCTGAATTCCTGATCATCCATCAGTGGGTCTTCAGGGTTTACAATGGTGGGATCTTCTTGCTTCCTCATCTCCAGGTGTAAAACCTCTTTAGGCGGTCGGCAGAAAATGTTTGGGAAAACATCTATGAATGAGCTGTTCACAGTTCGAGTCTGTGGACAAAAGAGAGCGATTGAAAACACAACCTAAGATAAGCAAATGTCTAGAATTAAATGACTAATCATTACTGAAATTTCAGAACTTGAAACTCTTACCTGTCGTGAAGCAATGAGTGGCTTCACAGCTGACCGTAAGATCTCAATGACATACAGGTGTTTATTGCTGCACTTCCACACCTTTCCTTCAGAGTCCATCAGATAACGCAGAATCAACAGTTTGAAAAGGAATTCATGGAGACCTTTCTGCACCTTTTCAATAGGATGAACAAGAAACGGATACTTAATCCATTAAGATGTAATGTTTTTTTATTTATTAAAAATCTAAAATTATAAAAAGCCAAGCATAACTTTGCATGAGACTCATTACCGATGATGTGACATCAAAATGAAAAATTGTGAGCTCTTTCTCCTTGGGGCTGTTAAACAGAGACTGGAGGATGACATTCTCATCAATATTTGGTTCAATCAAGCGAACGCATTTCATCGATGGGGGCTCTTCAGTTGAGTCCTTCAGTTTTTCATAAAGCCTCTTAGTGTAGAGAGATTTACCTGAAATTTAGAAAATATTTCATGAATTTCAGGAATATGCCAGGTATCAAGACGTGTAGCAGTGAATCATCACTACAGGTAATAATTTAAAACAAGCAACTTAGTACATATACTCACCAACACCAGCTCTTTCGGATGACACAACTCCAATGCACAGTCTGTCTTTGAACACAGCTGCAGCACTGCACTGATCTGTTGGGACAATGTAGTGTCGGCAAAGATACCTCTGGATCCCAGCCAATGGCTCCTGGGGGATCATGTGCAATCTATACTGGCTGAAGGCTGAAGGAAGGTATGCATGTTCTCTGTCTGAGCTGCAGATGATAACTAGTCGGTAGTCTTTTCTGCTCTGCATTTTCATTCGCTGAAAAAAGCTCTCAATTTTGGAGCTCACGTCGTAAGTCAGCAGATCTCCATACAGTAGTGTGTATATCTTCTGTCCTCTGCAGCCCACAGTGAGACAGCGTCTGAGGAACAGCTCCACCTGCTCATATGGTGTTGAGGAGTTGCACAGGAGGACTTCATCATATGTGGGCAGTGCCTCATGTTCACTGTTCATGTAAATAGTGATGCAAGATGTCAAGACCTCATCATGTGTGCAAACAATAAGGTTTGGCTTCCCAGTGGCCAAGCCTTTAGACAGCTCCCTTTTTACATACTTCCCCTTGTTCTCTTCAGAAATGTCTTCCTCACTCTCATCTTCTTTGTTGGACAGTATTTCCAACAGTCTTCCAAGGCTTTTTGTATCAAGAATGTGTGGAAGAAAATTCTTCATGTCTTTCATGTAAGCATTCCATATCAAATCAAATTTTCGGGAACCATTTGCTTGTTCCACAAGACTTGGCAGAGGTTCCAATTCTCCTGTGAAATCCAGGCCTCCCTGTGCACTTCCTGGCGCAACAACAAAAGTCTGAAATTCAACGTCCTCATTTTGTTCTTGGGGTTTGGTAAGAATTTCATACTGGAGTTCATGCCACACCTGCCTCAAGTCTAAAGCTGTGCAGTCTGGCTTGACAAAGGACAGCATCATGAGAACTTGATCCTCCACATCGCTCACATGTTGCTGAGTAAGCTTACTGCACAGGTAGACAATCTGTTCTGCTGTGTAGTAGTTCAGATAGTAATTTTGGGATCTCTGTTTGTCCACGAAGTCCATCCAGTAGTCCAGGCACTTCTCCATTTTCCTACAAAGTTCAGGAAGCTGCTCCTCAATGTTGCCCTCCACAATGATAACACTAAGCACGCTGCCCAGGTTAAAGTCCATTATAATGCTGGGTTCTTTGCTGCTTAAGCTGCAGTTGATTTGGGCATCCCAGTGTCTGAACAGAGGATTCCCAGCTGAGTAAAGGGCAATGAATGCCTCTGCTAGTCTTTGAACATTGGCAAAAACCTGTAGAAGATATATGCAAACACCTCAGTGACAATTGTATGTATGTTATTTTTATCTTTTGTTAGAATAAAAAGGATTACTAGTATACAAGTAATCAAGCTTGCCCTAGCATAAGGTGACAAACACTAAACTATAAAAACAAACCTTAAAAATCTAAAATTATTGTTATAATAATCAATAGATACCCCGATTGATATATAACTACAGTGTATATTCTATATATCTATTTAATTCCTATGCTAAGCAAATTCCACAACTACAGTGAACTCAGTATATTTTAGGACAAAGGAGCATTTTTTCTCCCTATACTCCAAATATTTGATTTTGAAATCAAAGAGATAATATGAGTTTAAAGTACAGATTTTTTTATTTTATTAAAAGGGTATTTGTATAAATATTTGTTTTACTATAGCCAATGGCAGTTTTTATACATAGTCAACCTATTTCAGGGGACAATATTTATTTGGACAATTGGCTTGACAGGTGTTTATGATTAGTCAGGTGTGTTGCATCAGTAGTGCAGCACAAAAGAGTTGTTAATGTCTAGTCCTAATTCTAGGTTTTGCATTTGCCATTTGAGTCTGCCATTGGTGTCTGTCAACATGGGGAACAAAGAGATGTCAAGGAAACCATTCTAAGGCTGAAAAATAAGAACAAAACTATCAGAGACATATCCCAGTATTTACCAAAGTCAAGAGTTTGGAGAATTATTAATCAGAGAGAGAGCAGTGGTGAGCTCAGCAATTGCAAACGACCTGGTAGACCAAGGAAGGCCTCTCCAGGTGATGATCGAATCATTCTCACCATTATGAGGAATAATCCCTGAGCAACTGTCATGAACACTCTCCAGGAGACAGACTTGACCAGAACTACAGAGGCTACACTGCAAGGTGCAAACCACTAGTTGGCCTCAAAAATAGCAGCTAAGAAGCAAATATTGTCTACTGAAATAGGGGGACTCTGTATAAGTGTAATATGTAAAGTGTTGTCATTTCTAAATGGGGAAACCAATATTTATACAAATACCATCTAATAAAAGCTGACAATATGTAGTTTAGCCTCATAGTATTTGTTTGATTTCAAATCTAAACATTTGGCCTATAGAATGAAATTAATTAAATGAAATACTTCTATACAGAAAAACATGTTTATACAGAAAAAAGAAAAACCTCAGCACCTCTGCAAAGTGATCCACCTCATTCTGCCCCTGATCCCCTTTCCCAGACATGAGCATGAGTTTGTTCTGTAGCTCCCGCAGGTCCTCAAGAGAGTAGTAGCGCATCTCCTGGCCCTCATCATGCTCCTCTGGAATCTGCAGCTTCAAGGCTGTGTCAAGACTCAACTGGATTGAAAAATAGAAGCACACTCTCAAACTTAATTCCGAAGAGACCTTATAAGCAATAGCATTCTAAGAGAAAGCCATGGCATTGCATAGCAGTAGGAATGCAATGATAACATCTTTGATTTTCTGATTTACCTTATTTACACTCTGTGCATTGATCAAGTAGATGCCCTTGTTATTGATGGCTGATGCTAAGGAGAGAGATGACAGCTCCACTGACCCATGACTGTCCTTCACCGTCTTAAGCCATTCCAGATGGCGTGCAGTGTCACGCTGCAACAGAAGATAACATAGTCCAATGTGTTGTAAATTAATCAAGGTTTAACACGCCTTTTCAGTAGTATTATGGTACTGCAGGTTTACACTCACCAGCTTCTTTGGTAAGTTGCTGTCATTCTCCAAAGCTCTCCAGAGCTTCTTCAGCACCTCCTTGAAGGCCTGAAAACCTGAGTCTGCTTTGAGCTCATAAAGCAATGATGAGTAGCCAAGAACAGCATCATGGAAGCAAGCAACACGATCCACATCCAGGTCATTCTCTCCGGCAGAGATGGAGGCCAGGTCAACAAACACCTTCAACTCATTGATATCTGAAATGAAATATATCACATTTTAAAAATCAATTTGCCTGTATGGGCATTTAAATAAGTACTGTTATTATGATTAGTGTATATATGAATAATTCTTACCTTCAAGGGCTTCCTTTACCCAATTGACAAAGTGTCTTCTAAGTCCAAGCTCCTGTAGGCACACTCTGCGGGGCTCAGTGATATCGACCAGAACCATCTTGGCCTGCATCAAATCATTGTCAATCCGACTGAGGCGCTCTCTCTGAAAGTCTGCATGTGTCTGAACAGAAGAAGACATGGTTATTCTCAACGAAGGTCAACTTTATCCAAATACTTCTGAGTACATATCAGAGACACCCATCACTAGGAGACAAGCATCAACTTACATTGTGCTGTCTATTTCATAGTTTATGAAAGAAGCAATCATTTCTATTGTTATAGCAACATTGGAAAACTAATTCAATACATGATCTTTCTATGCATTATGGGTACAAATCCTCTAATAGAAAGTTGAGGATATCATATAAGTGTCTCCATTTTTGTATAGCATATTACAATAACATTTTTACATGTGGTGGTGTACACAGGGACACTATTATTGACCTTGACTTTGTAACATGAAACATAATGTTATTGTTGGCATAATATACTTATTTCAAAAAATTCCACTTACAACTTCCAAGAGTGACTGCAGAACCTTGAAGTCACCTTGAAGACAAAGTGTTTCCTTGACCGACATGATAATCTGGGCTGACGCCACAGCTAGATGAAGCTCATGATACTGCTCAATCTGTTGAACTCTTGTCTGGATCCACCGTTTGTCATTTGAATTATCGATTCTGCACATAATGTCCAAGTCCTGTGCAAGCTCTTCATACTTGCCCTTGTAAGCTTTGAATAATTTGTCAACCTCCCCAAGCCTGATAGTGCCATTCTTCACACTGCTGTAGATCTCTTTGTAATCAGCATAGCAATCCTGGAAAATGTCATCATGTATAACTTCTGTTGTTGCAATAATATCAGCTACTCCAGACTCATCAGGGTCTTCACTGTCCCTTTCTCCAGTGGCCAGGAAGCTGGCTTGTTTCTCCCAGCACACTTTGAATATGTAACTGTCTTTGAAGGTGTGCAGAACCTCTGCCATGTTTCTGATGTCTTCGTCGAGATCAAAGTAGGTGACCACGCCAGCCATCGGAGAGGAGATTTGGTCGAATGGATGAACCTCCATGAAGTGGTTCAGGGTCATGGTCTCAATGTTGATCTGTTGTCGCTCTTCCATGTCAGCAACATCAACTATCATATAAATTAAACATTAAAATTGTTACATTTTGTGCAGCAGTGAGTGCATGACCAAACCAAACTGACCACCACCAACATACCTGTCATATGTTCGTCAAGTTTGTGGCTCATTGTTAGCAAGATGTCAACTAGCTCCTTCTCATGGTGCACAGCTCTCACTTCATCCTGTCTCCACTGTAACAGCCTCCTCATTTTGGCACTATCTTGGCACTGATCATTCTCAGCGAGACAGTCTGTCAATGTCAAAGCACACATTTTCGTTGTAACATTTCAATGAGGTCTTTGCATAAGTGTTACTTATTCAAAATTAAACTTTTGAATTTTGCCTTTTCTGAAAATAAAAGGCAAAATTCTATTACCTATTGTTAGCAGTTCTAAGAAGGAAGCCTTCTTTTGCAAAATGAAATTGAGCAGACTGATCTTAATGTTTCCATGGACCAGCTGATTGGTGACAGCAATGAAGGATGATATTGCTGTAGCAATTCTTTCCCTGGCATCTAATGAGAGTTTCTCGATCAGCCTCTCGTCTGCACCTGTAATGACAGAGATTAAATGTGAAAAAGTGATTTATCTGAAATCACATCAGTGACTACAATACTTGAGACCACTACCATGGGGTCATAAGACTGGGGCCAGAGTACCTACTGAGGGAGAGTGTTTGGTCTTAATAAATACAGATCATGGCAGCATCACTACATGTACATACAGTACTGTGCAAAAGTCTTAGGCACCCTAGATTTTTTTTTATAAATTTGGTCTTATTTTTTTTTCTGCATTAGCATTTTACATTACTGCTGTTTATAGTATTTTTTTTTGATATTAAGAAACTTTTAGTTTCATTATTTTTGAAAGCATGTACCTAACACTTTAGCACAGTACTGTAGTACTTTTGCTAATATTATACCTTCCTGCCCTGCACATTTTTTTGTTTGTGGTTTGCACGTTTTCACTGTTTTGTTAAGGAAAGATACCATGTAGCTGGAAAATGTCTTTAGCGGCTGTCCAGGAGAGGAGGTGCTGGAGGACCACTTGGTCCTCGTCCTGGTAATTTCCTTGACTGTCCTTTGGCCAGGATTTCTGGATAATCGCTGAAATGAGTGTTCCAAACTTCCAGTTTATTTTAAACCTCTCAAAAAGTTTGCCCTCAGACTTGTTCTGTATGCAAAAAAAAAAAAAAACAGTCATTGAATGAGCATTTTCTTTTAAATATATACAATAAAATTGGAAATAAATTAGACTCACACATTCACTTACAATATTTGTTCACCCATTAAATGGGGAATACCGGTCAATATATGCATTTAGAAATTAAATAGGACAGCCCAATCAATACTTGTGAACTTTGACAAATCTCTCCCAAAGGCCATAAATCCGAGAAAAAGGGAATAATTTTGCAGACCCACCAACCTTTTTTTATTCTCAAATTGAGTCTCTACACACAAATCAACTTTTATAATAGTATTACTAGGTCTGAACAAGAAAATACACTCAAATTGTACCTGAAAAGGTGTAGGCAGGACAAAGAAAACTGCCCTGGATACACCTTCACCATATTTCCCCATTCATTTTTCACAGAACAGCTGCAGATTTTCCTCTTCCGTGATACTAAAAGGTTCAGTTTGTGTTTCTCTGGTTTCTGGCAAGTTATTATTGTTCACAAACATGGACTGGACTGTAGTTAGACTATGGGAATAATGTATGTAAATATAGTGGTTTTAGTGGTAGTGGTATTGATAAGACCCCTTACCTGGCACAAGGACGTAACAGCCTCAAGAGCACACTTCTCAATACTAGAAGCAACATGTGGATGGGAGGCACTGAGTTCCTCAATCTTTGAGCAGTAGAATTCAATTTGATCCAATGCAGATTCCTAAAGCCACACGGACACATAATAAAAATAAATTACACATTTCCCTGCTAGAAAATCAAACAAGATTTTGTATTATATACCTTTTTAAGCTTTCCCTCAAAATCCATGGTGAATGTCTGTCTCCACTCCTTTGCGAAATCTTCATTTATGAGATAGAGAGAGATTATGTTGTTCCACATCTATGAAACACAACCAATAAAAGTCACCATGAGCAATTCATTCATTACCAATGGTGGGTTTTGAGCACCCATCCCAATATTTTGTATTGCATTCACAAATGCAGTCTCTCTTTAACTCTATATAAAATGTACTGGCACTACTCACTTCGATCTCTGCAGTTGTGACATTGACACTTAGGTACATGGAGGTCACACCCCTGCTAAGCAACCCCTCTCTGAAGGTCTGACTGATCCACTCTCTCATAATGACCATAGCCCGGGACATTATCTCCAAGTCTTTTGCAGAGAGCTGGTCTCTTTCCCCATCTTGAGTCTCCTTAATGAGAATTATCAGAATTTGAGAATGCCAAAAGTGAAATATTTGGAAATGTAAACAACTTAATTCAAGTCAGTCACTTCACATACCTTATTTCCGTAAAAGTTAGCGAAGTCCAACACTGATGCAACCAGACTCATGCATGTCACAGGAATCTCTGTAAAGTTCTGGCTAAATCTTGCAGATCTGACTCCTTTACAGATTTTCTCTAGCAGTTTCACTGCTGATGCCAGGCACTCTGTCCTATAAGCCTCGCTGAAGAACCTGTCATTAAGAAAAGAAACAGGAGTGATTAGAGCATTAACTAATCAATTAAAAAACAATCTCATTAATGGTCATGAAAGCAAATTACCTGCATTTTTGCTCAAAGAGACACCATGTAATATGTTTGAGAGTGTCAGATACTGTCTGTAAAACAGAAAACCAAGAACATTAAATCATAATTTACTGTGATATAACCTTGAAATCTCTTATGTTTAACTTGTGCTTCTACTTCACCTCATAGTTGCTGTAGGTGATATCTTCAGGAACCTTTAGAATGAAGATATGAAGCATGTCCAAAAGCTCAGTGTCCAAGATAATGCAACTCTCTACCACTTCGTCAATTGTCATCAGATACATCCAGGATCTGGCTGCAAGTGTGTCCACTTCCACCAAATGTTTAAAGTTTTTCATCAGATTCAAAATTGACCTAAAAAATTGGGTAGATCATAAGCAACCAAACACATACATAAAAACTTTCTATCCATCACTTAAAATACATTTAAAAACAATGAATCCATTAAACTTAGTTAGCTTGGTTGACACCTTTTCAACTCAATGTTCCATAAACAGTTGTATCAGTGGTCATTTGGATAGTTATGACACATTTTTCAAATAGTGAAGATCTATTTTTTCTTACTTCTTCTCTTGACTGCTCAAGTATGTCGAGTTACCCATTTTGAGGCCTTGCAAACCAGCCCATGAAGAGTCACACTTGGAGCTACCTGACGGTGGTACTGGCTGGAAAGGCTTGGTGGTGCCTTTGAGGAGGTGGAGAAGTGGAATTACCAAAATCCACCGTGGCATTCCTTGTGTTTTCACAGTGTTTATCAGAGCCACCAACATGTCTGGCAGACTAGACAAAGACAAATCTATTAGTTTTCTGAACAGAAAATTCATTATCAAATGAGAGCAAAATCATTATCATACACATTACTCAATTAAGAAAATCCTGCCTTTCGCATTCTAGTCACCTGCATTATGAACCAAATTTATCTGATTTTGGGACAAAGTGCTTGGTATGATTGGAAAGATTATTGGAAAAATTAAAGATAACAACCCGTGTTAATTCTAGTCAGTGGAAGATTTTACCAAAAGGATCTATGGCACACTTTAAATTAAGTACCTACTTTTTGAGACTAGAGACAGCATGTGAAAACTCTGTCCAATACTGGAGGAACTCATCCTTGGTTAGCTTGGGCAAGCACAGTGCAGTGCAGAGTCGATGGAGCTCACTGTCATCCAGTTTGATGCCATACTGTCTCCACACACAAAGCATGATCACAGCTGCCCTCATAGGATCCTGAATATACTGGCTCTTCCCATTTCCATCCTTCAGCAACTGAGGAATCACGTTTGCCACCATGAATTCCTTTATCAACTTCTTCACCTAAGGAATCAAAGCAAAGAAAAGAAAATATTTTGAGTGGGTAATAACTGGGTGCTTCCAGGCTACTTACAATGCAACTATGTGGAAGTTATGTACTTACATCGTCTTCTCCATAGTCTAACGACAGCCATTTCTTGTGTTTCTCCTCATACACAGAGGGGTTCCCATAAACCTGAAAGAACTGATTCAACTGGATCTGGAAACTCCTCAAATTGATATCAGTCCAGCTCCTGAGGAGGTCAAATATGTTCTCTAGCATGATTTTCCCTGCAATCTCTCTGCCTTGGACAACATTCTTCCTCTGTTCAGGCCAAACGACATCTTTTAAACGTTTGAGTATGTTCTTCGATGGCTCTGCACAGATGATGTCATCATATTGATGCCAGTCCCCTTTCAGAAAAAGATGTTAAATTAATATACTTCAAATATGTCACATACAAATTGAGTTGTACCCAAGTGCTACTCCCATATAATGATTTTCTTTGTGATAGACACAGTGAAGCTTGCACTTACCTTCCGCAGTGAGGACGGACTTCACAAACAAACACCTGTTGGTATGTTGTGTTGAATCCAGTTTGTATATGTACTCATACTCATATTTGCTCTTTTTGGTCTTGTAGACAAGATACTTGTATGGTATCGACACAGTTAGGGCTTCATTTTTTGTTGTAACTAGGCTGCCCTCAACCAGAAATCCATGTTCACCAAGATCCCTGTGTGAAAAGAACAATTTCTTCTTTAATGTTTAAGTTTCAGTCATTTATCCAGATCAGTACATTATTGTAAACTTTTATAGCTTCATCAATCATATCATCATCATGTGACAAATGCATTATATATAAAATTAGTAAAAGAGAGCGAGGGTGCACAAGAAAACGTTAGACCATAAACAGTTTGTCTTCTAAAGCCCTGACTGGCCTGAGGCTTTGAACTTGGATGAAAATGCATCACAGAATTTGATATGACTGAAACATGAATGCCAAAAGTTAGCATGCCAACACACAGGATGTCACAGATCACACACCGAAATAAAATCATTCTGCATATGATGAATCTTAACAAAGTGCAAATCTTAACAAAACACTTAAAAGAACCCCTGAAGAAAGTGTTTTAGTGACAGAGGCATCACATTTCACATCTTCCATTTTTTTTTTTTTACCCAGCATGATGTAATACTGCAGATTTATTGTTGGAAAAAAGCTAAAGAATGAACACTGTTTTATAATCCCAGCTTTTACTTTTTTTTTTTTTACTTTCATTGAGTGTTGTCAGAATTGCTTCTAAATGGCTGCACTACTAGTTTGTTGAGATTTCATTAGGTAATATTTTATACAACAGTACTATTTTGAAAATAAATTCATAATTAGTTTTTAATTTTGAAGAAACAAGCAATGGGAGAAACTCTGGAAACATTTTAGATTGTATTTCCTGTGAAAGCGATAATGTGCTTTCAGTTAAACAATATGCTTGAACTACACTTAAAACGCTAAAAGCGTTGATTGAGATTCATTTAAGATTAACTGATAAAGAATTCACCTGGTTACAGACAGCTCAACTGTATTTTCTTCCCATGTCCCAATATGTGCTCCAGCCCTGATGAAGATGCGGTCTTCATTGGGGTCAAGTTTGAAATCCTTTGACAGAACTGCATGAAAGTAAATTGTGAGTCTGTCACCTGCAGGGACTGTCGTGCTCCTGGTTAGCCTGAAATGTGATTTTAAAAAAAATCAATTTACAAGATTAAACTGGTGAAGGTGATATCAAAATGCAGTATCGCAACATATAAAGATTTGATTACCTTTTTGGTGGTGGATCAACCCGGGTCTTGGACTCTGTTGTATCCTTATTGTCTTCATTTCCCTTGGTGATATCAGTGGTTTGTGGTGCAGAAGAGGCTTGTCCTGCCCCTTGTACAGACTGCTGAACCTTCTTGCTCTCTGCCTTCCCCTGTTGGTTGACACTGGAGCCTCTGTTTTCAGCCTGTGAAGGTAACATATTCATTGAGGTTAGAGGTACACCTACTCATCCTGAAAAGAAAGTTAATCTCTTTCCTTTGCCAACTGATAAAACAAAACACAAAAATAGACTTCCAATTGCCAATCATCATTACCTTTGGTGTATTTTGAGGGCCAAAAACCATTTGCTGTTCAGAAGCCAATGTCTGCTTCGGTTTCTGGCCCTGTTGACCAGTTTTCCGCTGCTGCTTGGGCTGCCCCGTCTGGTCTACATTCGGATCCACATTGGCATTCTGGTCCAGTTTAGCTTGTTTGTTGGTGTTTGTGTCTTTCTTGTTTTTTGAGCTTTTTGCTTCAGTCTTTTGGTCCTTCGGGTTGGTGACCTTTGCCCCTTTACCTGAACCTGATTGAGGAGATGGACTTGTGTTGCCTTCTGTGATGGGATGGGAAGCAGGAGTGTCAGCTGGAGCTGGCTCAGGTGTCTGAGTCAGAGGTTTTGGTATATTACTTTCTGCCACGATCTGGTTATCTGGGGCTGCAGCAGACTGACTCTCTGCACTTGGCTCTAGTACGGCCGCAGCTTCTTCACTGTGAATGGCAGATATGCCCTCAGGTGGTCTGGTAGTATTGGTAGCTACTAAGGAACTAGGCTGGCTCTCCAGTGAGGATGAACCATCACAGAGCGAGTCTTGTGTTTGATCCATTGTATCAGTTGAGCTGTCACTGTCGGAAGAGTCTCCTCCTTCCTGTTTCCTCTTCAACGGGTTGTCTTCCATGGAGATGTGGGACAGGTCAGAGGTCTGTTCTTGGTCTGATGACATACGGCCAATTTTTTTCTTTTTGTTCTTCTTCTTCTTCTTTCTCTATTAAGACCAGAGATCATAACATCGTAATTATATGATTACGTCATATTTATCATATGATAATGATAGAATCTCACACACAGTTTATAGCATACTTTTAACATTTAATTTTCACTAAATATGTCTCAACTTTCATTAAACTAGCAATGCACTTGGATCTACTGTGTATGTGATATTTGGAGAACAGGTTAACTGAACTGTAGAACACAGCTTGACGTATTTCCTGCATGTAGGAAATAATAAAAAATGAAAAGGATCAATACACATCATCAGTACAAGCTAAAGCTAGCAGTTACTGGCTAATGTGAACTCTGATAAAAAGATAAAATTCCCCCCCATCACACAGAGAAAATATTTCATACGCTATAGAAATATAATTTTTATACTACGTTATCATAATATATCCAAAAACATATGCTAGTGAGTAGAGACAACAACCTGAAAGTCATTCAACTTATATGGAGCTCTGCAAGCTAAAAACGGCCTCAAGTCACTTTGAGATTTAAACACCTTTTTCTTTGGATTGCTGTTGGCCTCTTCACTCAGTTGTTCAGAGGGTTTATTAGATTCATGGTTGTCCACAGATGATGAGTGATTCTGCGACGCTGATTTTTCAGTCGCACCTTCCAAGTCTGGTTTCTGGTTAGACATGGGCACACTTCCTGTATCTGGATTAAAAGTATGTGGTATACTAATCAGACAGCATCCAAAACACGTATGACTATCAGAACAGCTCAGATTCATTATGCTTAAAATGAATGATGACTACAGAGTGCTGCATGCTGTGAGAGAGGCCCTTATCTGCAGTAGTGCATGCTGTAGTAGTGTATTTGCATTCTAGCCATCTTGTGGTCAGTGAGATTTGAATGGAGGCATTCTACATCAAAACCAGAAAAAAATTGATTTGTGGCAACCATCTTCTCAATAAAGAAATAAATAATATCTGCAAAAGAAATAAGTTTAAGAAATAAATATTAAGAAATATTACTGAACATAATGTTGATCAGTTCATAAAGAGGCTGGTCACTTATTCCCAACCAATCCTAATCCCTGCAAAAGGGTGGGCTAATAATGCAGGTACAGTGCCACCTTGAGTTCAGAAACTGGTGTAATCACATTATTTGAATGTGGCATGAAAAACAGACTTCTTCAATGAGTCACTACTCCACACAGAGTAAAATTTAAAAAAGTTTGAGCAGTTAAAGAAATATTGATATTTGTATATGACATGTAATGTAGTGTGTCTTTACATACTTAGTATATTTGTCAGACAGAGAGAACTGGTGTTTCATTATGTCTGTTAATTTGGGTTAACAGACATAATGTCAACAAATATAATAAGCCTAAATAAACCTAGTCTTTTAGCCGTTGTATACACTCTATTAATCAAAAATGTAGAAGGAAATAAACAAAATTAATCGAATTTTAAAGTTATGATTCATGATCAAATGTATGACTACTAACCAAGTGTCTGGTTTGCAGGTTGGATAGGCAGCCGACTGCCACACTGACTGCAGAACTTAGCTCTCGTATCTGCAACATTTTCCCCACAACCTGTGCACTTCATCTTCAGGTTTCAATAGTCTCTGCAGTGGAAGGAAAAATATTATCACTGGACTGTACCTAAATTATCCCCCACTGGTGGATTCCTTTCACTTTCAATTCTGAGTCCTAGTGAGTCAAAATCAGATGACCATGTCTAGCGCTGTAAAACAGTCGTTGGACATTTGGACTTTGGATATTATTGCCCAACAAACTGACCTGCGGAAACATCGGAAATTGAATTAAAAACTATTATGCAACACTAAGTTACCCTTCGCCTTCCATGGTGTCCCGCTGGCCTCCCTCGATACTCAATAATAAGTGAAGAGTGCAGACACAGAATAGAGGCAATAAGAGGTCTCACTCTACTCCCACTTCCGGTTACCAGGACTACAATGGTGACGCTCGACCAGAGTCTCTGAGCCAAAGCAGAAATTAACCAAAACCTCCAACTGGTTTACTAGCGACTAGGTGGCGAGCGTGATTTTCAATTTTCAGCTCATTCTACGACATATTTCAGAATCGGAACTGTACGGTTAGTAGTTCTCTTATAGCGAGTAACCTGTAATGTATTAGAATAGGCAGAAGTGACGTCAACTTCGGTTTCCTATTGAGTGATTTATCTTCTCAAATATATAACATCTTTGACTTCAATGTTCGCAAAACCATGGGCTCAAAGTCACTTCCTCTTTCGATTCCAGACGCACAAGAGAAAACTAAGGCGCAGGGTCGGCAGCCAAATAAATAAATGCACAGACTGTAAAAGCACTGATTTAGTATCACGAAGGTTATTACGTACATTCACATCCTTATGTCACACAAAACACACTGGCTTTTCTGGCCATAATATAAGTGCCTTGGGCTACGCGTTAACTAGCAAGCTTGCTAGCTTTAATATTTCATCGGTTGAGCTAGGTCAGCTTGCCCCTGACTGACTCACTTTCCACGACAAAGTAAAATAACGACGTCAGAAAACAATGGCGAATGCTGTTGACGTTTGTAAATGTGTTGGATTTCATATTCCTGTTTACAAATGGCCGGTCAACCGTGGCCGTAGACTTGACATGCTAACGAAGTATACACTCGTGGTACTGTAAGTAAAAGCGTCCACCAGCGTCCAGATTGTATTACCGACCTGACTGGAGCCAGGCCCACTTTACATTGCTGTCATTTATCAGACACTTACATGTGATGTCTGTCACAACGAGAACGAACTGCTACTGTATTTGGATGAGTTTGTTCCTGACATTTGTCCTCCTGAGCTCCGGATGATCACTTAACGGTTTCTACAAGGTATTAAAGCTGGAATAGTCCTACCTGAGTTGACTGCGTAGCGATTTCTTCTTTTACATTTGTGCAAAATGGGAAAGCAACGATGTCATATCTGCTAGAACTTGCCCGCGATGTGCCCGACAGTAACACTTGAGCCCACTAGTTCCGCCTGCTACATAAAGTTTCGTTTTATCATAAGTGGGCGTCAACTCAAAAAGCTAATCGTCCACGACTCATAAACAGGATATTTCACTGGACTGGGCAAACTGACAATTCAAGCCCTGCAGGGTGTTCAAGCCCTGTTGTTAAGAGGAGCACTGTAGTCATCACTGGTTTGCTAATTCCCCCAGCACTGAAGTCGGAGCTCCCTAGCCTCCATCTAGCTGAGTTCACCTGTGTTACGAGCAAACCTAAAGAAGTGCACGTAAATCTCAAGATATCTACAATTAGCGTGTAGGTTACAGAAGTAGTTGTTGGAATCCCAGTATCGGTTGGGGAAAGTGAATGAGTCATGCTCTCCCTTCCGTCAACAGCTACTTCCAATGTGTCCTTCAGCAAGGCACTGACCCTACTGCTCCAGTGGCCAGTAGTGGAAGGCTGTGGTTGTGTATTGGGAAGCCCCCAGGCGTGAATGTGAAGCGGGAAGATGGGCTCAGTTGACTCTCCCTGGATAAATAAAGGTTAAAAAAAATCAGACCAGAAGCCTTATTCAAGCGACAAACCAAGTGACGAGGAGAAGAGAGAACAGCTGAAACGGGACTAGTAAAATGAAAACAGCATGACCTGCTCTGGACCAAGTCCCAGAGGGGCCATGCTGTAAGTAGACTGCTGATTCCAGGTGTGAAGATACTACATTACCACTCTGTGCCCTTGAGCTCCGCACTTCAAGTACTGCTGCACTGTGTCTGTAGGTAGGTAGGTAGTATGGTAACATGTCAGCAAAATCCCCAGTAGATTGTATTGTGTGTTGGGTTGTTGCCTATTAGTAACGGTAACTGGACACAGCCCCAAATGATCTATTCCCTCTACATGCTCTGTGAGGGGTAGCATACTCAACCAGTTGTTTATTGTTATGCTGAGAGTCCTCTGTTTCATTACCCTGGTGATTTACATTTTATCCTTGTATCAGTACCTCTGTACAGCTGGTATATAAAAATGGCCCTGGACTTTTGACCCAGACTGGCCCACCACAACTGACCTACAGATACCCTCTAACCCTAACCCACCACCCTGCTTCTCACAGTATGGACACATGTATATCAAAGTTTATACAAAATAGCCTTACTACTCACTTACTTTGTCTGCATTATGCTGCTGCATGTTGTTGCACTGATGTTAGCTGTAGTGCTACCAAATAAATGAAGTGATTTGTGGTGTTTGATCAGGGTGCTATACTCCCATAATTTCACCAGAGGGCAGAATTACCAGGAAATTACCCCTCTTGACTGCAGCATAGTCACCATCAACACAGGATACTCTATAGGACAGGATGTGGCTTCTTTGTAGGTCAAGGGTGTCAAACCATGTAGTATGGAGGGCTGAGAGTATGTAGGTTTCTGTTCCAACCAATCAGTAAACCAGGTGTTTTCACTGATTTGAAGGTGCTAGAGGAGCTGGAGCTAAAACCTGCAGGACAGGGGGTCCTTGAGGACTGGATTGAGAACCACTGCTTTAGAAGGCTCTGACAGGAGCTTCCCCATGCTTTTGTTCTATTTGCCCAGACTGCTTTTACCCTTTAGGTGTTGTTTATGTCATTTGGGATTATATTTTTCTTGTTTTTGCAAAATTACTTTTGCCTCTGAACTTTTGCTTATATGTTACTGACCTCTATTCAAGCCATGGTTTATAGAGGTTGTAATAAATTTGGGGGCTCACAAATTGGATTCGAATGTGGGACCTCTCATACCCAAAAAATCAAATCATCCAAACATGTGCACCTAACACCTGCAAATCACTGAGCACCAATGGGCAACTGTTACTAATTGCCAATTAGTGTGTGCATGTCTATAAACTTGGACTCAAAGGCATGGCAGAAAGTACAATAACATGGATGTAAAAAATGCACAAGCTGGACATTTGTTTTCTCTTTGATTTGCCCCCAGATATGTTTTGCTATTTGCACATTGACTGTGGTTGCAGGCCCTCTTCACCCTGCTGTAAAGCCTAGGGAGCCAAAGGGGAGGATGGTTATAATCTAAAAATGGGTCAGGAGGGTTTGAGTCTCACAGCCATTCCTTTGTATTGAATAAGGGTTAAGGAGAAAATGTGACACACTGCTACACCACATCCTTGAAACTGGATAAAAAAAAGATGCAGATTAAAATCTGTATTGTCTCACCAACATGTTTTGAGTAAGCCTTTGTCAGGGTACCAAGATGCAATGGGGCATTTCCCATCCTTTCTACTTGACACAATGAAGAAACTGTGAATACAGTATGTTCTGGATTCCCTCCACATCTTTCCTGTCTGCTTCAACTAGTTACACAAGGCAGCATGGACATGGGACAACTACTGTGAGGACTACAGGAGGCTCTTCGGTGATACACTGTGCCACAACCAGGGAAGAAAAAATACTCGGAAATTTCCGTTTTCCAATTCTTTTTCGACAATTTACTGAGAAAATTGCAATATTGCATCCAGTTTATGGAGAGGAATATGAAATAGTCCTGACAAGTGTGATAATGATGCAGCCCCATTCCCTTTTGTTAAATTTCAGATTGAGGTCAAAGAAAGTTCCCCAGGCTCTCTGCAAGGCCATGTATCAGCCAGGATACTCTGCAGGCATGGCGTGCTACTGTTGGATGTGTTATATGCATAGTCTTCTCGGATGTTGCATTGGTTCCCTCTCCATATGTAGGATAGTTTCCCATTAGAATTGATGTTCCAGTTTGGTGCCATCTTTTTAATCAAGATGTGCCTCACCTTTAGAGACCCAGCTAACGTAATTAAAGCCTTGCTTGGCCAGTTCTTTAGCTGGAGAGTTGAGGCTGATCATAGTGTATCTCACACAACTGAACTATTCCACAAGCCAGAAACAACAATTTTGTTTTCCTTCTTTCGGCTTTGTTCAAGTTTTTACTTCCTGTTTTTGCCTTGCCTTGGTTTTTCAGTTGGGTTGTCACTTTGGTAATGTATTTTAGATGCTATTTTTAGTTGTTTGCAAATGCTCCAATGAGATCTATTGAATCCCCTTTAAGTCCCTTCTGTTTTGGTCGGTGACTCTTGTGATAGTTTACTTTGTTTTGAGCAACAAGTGTTTGGTTTAGTATTAAGGGAAGAAAGCGTATGTTGTTCCACTGAGGTGATTCAGGCTTTTTTTATTATTATTATTATTATTATTATTATTATTATTATTATTATTTCTCCCATTTTTTCTATTATCCAGACTACAATATCTTCATTCACTGCAGTATTGTTGGTTCAACAGTGATTCTATTTCATTGATTACTGGGGTCATGTTGAGAATTGTTGGGAATTATTCTTTAAAAAGAAAAAGGGCAAAACGTGGTTGCATTGCTCAATCATAAGCTGTGTTTTATTTGATTATCCAAGCATTTGGGCATTCAGTGCATTGAAGGAAATTAATATAGAACGATTATCCAGATAAATGGTTCACCAAGTGCAAGTGCAAAAAAAGACATTTGAGTTTCTGTGCACCTAAGGAACTTTGTTGACATGGTTGGTGGACTATAAAACTGTAGGTTCTTATTGTAATGATTGGGGTTGAATACATGAAGAGTCAAAGAGTTGATTCCTGAAAAAGCAAAAAAGATTTTTAAATTTCCCCATGCAAATAATAATCATGAAATGTACAGGTGCTCAGCACAGCCTCGCTAAACTGTGGAGTTTACCTGAACACTGTGCTGTAAATCACTGGATAGTCATCATAATTGTGGGCATCCATCGGCTGCTCCCTGCAGGTGATATATCAGCATGTGTTGTGTCTCTCATACACCATATAATAGCATATAATGAATGAATGTCAATTTGTGAAAACATCTCACGTCTTCGTCTTGGTGTTAATCTGCACAGTTGCATAGATGATTTCTAGCTGTTCCCCCTCTCTCTGACCTCCCTCTTGTGGTTGGTTATATTCAGTCATGGGCCAGTTAACATAGATTGCTTCATTCTAGGCACAATCATGAAGAAATAGCACATGTCAATAAATGACTTAATACAAATTCTTTAGTTTACATTTCCATTACAAGCTGCTAGTATTTCTGCTCTCAATAATACACCCACACAACAAAAACACCTCCAGTGCTGTTTTCCTATCTGCACCCATAGCATAGTCTGCATTTGTTTCATTTACCACAAGTAATCAGGTTGCGGTTTTGACTAGTCACACTTGATGACTTCCATCCTGCCTGTGATATTTGCAGACGACTGACATGGTTTGACTTAGCATTGTTTGAACCCGTGTTGCATACCAAAAGAAAATGTTGTGAAGTTCATGATGAACATGTAAAGTTATAGAAACTGTAAAAACTATAACATTAGAAGTCAGTATTTAGCAACACAAATGGCACCCAACTCTTGGGTGTCAAACACAGTATAACCTTGAAACATAAATAGTCCAATAAACATGTTTTGATTGTCAAATAATGATATTGACACCTGTGTGTTCTCCCTAGGCTCTGTCTTTGGTGTCTTCATCCTATTTTTGAGTCTGGAACAAGAAACAATATAACAATAACAATATCACATGATCATTAGTTTGACTTTTATATTATGAATGATACAGTATGCTGTCAGTTCAGCGTACCTTTTGATAACGATACCCATGGCCAAAATCAAAAGCATGGCAGTAATCACAATGATGAGTATGTTTCTGGTAATTGTTGCTTCACTCCCTGTGTAACAACACAAGGCAGCATGTCAGTTTTGTGAGAATGCCAGAATCATGGCAAGCACTGTTTTACAGTAAATCAGCTCCTTTCGAAAGACAAAGCATAATTTGATTGGTCAAAAAAAAAAATATATTATGATTATTTCAATCAAGCTTTATGATTCTTATAAATAATCAAAGGAAGCAAACAATAATTTTTCTAACAACTCATCAAGCAATCATGTTCAGAAGAAATCACTGAAAATAACTTAATACTAATTATTATTGTATTATTGTGATTGTTGTTATTATTTAATACTATTAAATGTGTGTGGGACAGACATTCTAGTTTAAATTTTGGTTGAACTATATTTAGCCAAGTTATTGCATTCATATTTTTCTTGTTATTCCAATCTTGAAAATAGGTCACAGGGAAATGTTGTGTTTAACTGACTGTGGAAACCTCTGTGGTGCATCTAACCTATTTCTGCTCTACTCACCTTTTATCTTTAAAGTCACAACAGAAGAATTTTGACTTCCATGTATATTGGTGGCACTGCAGAAGTACTGGCCAGCACAACCAGGGACAAAACAAATGAAGTTCAGTTCACGCTGCTGTCCAAGTGCCTTGTCATCTTCTATTGCAAACCAAGCATATTTGTCCACCGGAGGCTTTGCATAGCTGCTGCAGATCAGGGTGATATTACTGCCCAAGTCTACTTCTGTTGATGGTCTGACAGATACAGATGTGTTCTTAGGGCCATCTGAAATAACATTGCAGTTGTGATATTTTAAAATTTGACTCATAAATTTGACTCATTGATCATTTGACTCACCATCTGTTTACTTTGGCAATTAAATGAATCTGCATTGTGCATATCCAGGTAGTAACATAACGTAGAGACCTTCAGTCAAGGATCGGTAAGAAGGTTTAGTGCATCCTGCGGTACCATATAATTTTTATTTTCACTATTAAATCAGTTATCCCTTATCTCTTGTTCTTTTAAGCATTGACATCCAGTACTTACATTCAACGTTGATACTTTTGACCTCTGAACGTGTTTCGGTGTGCTGTTTTAGAGAGCAAGCATAGCTTCCAGAGGTTTGGGAGGACATGTTGCTGAGGCGAAGTACAGGCCCTTCGTTGAAGGGTTCTCCATTCTTGAACCAGGCAATGGCAGATGAGTGGTTGCCACCATCACAGCCATTTATGCAGGTCAGATTCACAGACTCGCCTTCCTTCATCGTCCCCATTCCATTCGGTGTCACTGAAATGTTCAAATCTAACGGGGCAAAGTGTTGTTTACGTTTCATACTTTAGCAACTTAAATGTGTCTTTCCAAATTTGATTTTATGAAAAAGAAA
The DNA here is from genome assembly GCA_900660455.1 of Gephyroberyx darwinii. NCBI lineage: Eukaryota > Metazoa > Chordata > Actinopteri > Trachichthyiformes > Trachichthyidae > Gephyroberyx > Gephyroberyx darwinii. Next base: position 4,614 of record CABFOQ010010731.1, on the reverse strand, counting down.
AAAACTTACCAACAACGTTTAATGTTGTGCAATTACGGCTAGTCCATTTGCCATCCTTAGTGTTAGTTACAAATCTGAAAGCGTATTTTCCCTTGTCATTGTGCTCCACATGGTGTATTATCAAAGAACAATTGTGAGATTTGTTACCAATATACTGAAATTTTGTGGAGGTATTTGTAGATTTACTGTCAAAAATGAAAGGACCATCATAACAATTATGCCATAGACCCCACATTACTCCTTTCACTTCCATGCCATTCTCAGGATAGTAATATGAACAAAGGATGACAACCGAGGAGCCTTTCACTGCACATATATGTTGCTGTTGATATTTCACTTCCCACACTCTGCAAAGAACACCTGAAAGAAATTAATTCATGCATATATGATTTTATCGTTGCAACAATGTTATCTTAAATGAGATTAAAATATTGTTCTTACCGGGTAAATTTAGTAGAATTAGTGCCCATATGAGGTTTGTGTGCTCAACACCCATAATGGTCCTCTTGCTGGTTAAGCTTCTGGTAATGAAAAGTAACAAAGAGTTCTTGGTGAATTCAGGTCACATACACCACAGACTCACTGTGCCGCTTTAGATCTTTCTGTTTGAATGAAAGCAGTAGATGAAAGCAGCCACTGCATATAGAGGAAACGTGACCCACAATGTGCCGTGTGTGCCAGTCTGCAACTGCTTTGACATACTTGTGCCATTGCCTTATCATGGTAGAGTAGGCGGTGTGGTACCTTTTTAAGACAAGACAATCTACTGACTAACTTCTACACTGACAAGATACACCAAAGCTAAATTACTGGTGGTTGTATTGCTGAGTAATACACATTTAGCAGTCATTGTTTGGGGCATTTGTTATGTTTAATAATGCTTTTTGGATTGCAGTGGAGAGTGACAGGAAAGATGGGGGAGAGAGGGGGGTGGCATACAACAAAGGTCCTGGGCCAGGTTCAAACACTTGCCACCCTAGCCACTCGAGCCATGATGCCCACGTTTTGCATGTTCATTATAGGATTTCTGTCTGCTACATCCTCTACAGGTCCCATGTCACCGTTTGGGAAGGCTTTAACAATGTGGCAAATACCCGAGTTGTGAGGCAGGCTGGATAAAATACACTGTAAAAACTCACAACGCAATTCAGTGAAATTAACTCAATGTATATAGTTCTTGTCAACAGTGTTTGTCAATTACAATTAAAATTGATAGCTATCAGCTTCAGAACTTACAATCCTATGTTGTGACTCAAAATTAGGAGTTGAAAGAACATTTTACCAAGTGTTCATTAAACTGATCATATTAAGGCTTATTAAGAAATATTGTGAGCTTATTAGCATACTTCCCAGCATGCATTGTATTTGAGTTAACTCTCCAGAAACCCTTCCTTATTGTTGTTTGGATAAGTTATAGTTATAGCATGGAGATTTGCTATGTAGGTATTTGCGGTGAATCTCAGGTCAACTTCTGATTCAAAATTCAAAATCATGCTAACCGTGAAGTAGTATCTGGTTAAATACCTACACCTGATACTCCACATATAATACGACTTCTGTTAGACATGTTGCCACACAGTGTAAAGAATCTGTTACACATAAACAACTGACACGAAAAATCTGCTCACTAGTGAAAGAGTAAGTAACACTGAAATGTATTTCTCAATTAGTGGATTCAACTAATTAACACTTGTCAACATGACTGGACATTTGCTGATTGAATTTATTCTCTCTCTCTGAGTGAGTTTTACCACATTAGAACTAACTATCTTTGACCCAGCTATTCTGTGCTATTTCAGTCAACTTGCAATTGTAAGGCACTGTGGAAAATGGTTAGTTTAGCCAACCCAGTTTGCAATATTAAGTTTGGGCTGACAATTGTTTTAAGTTTCCTCCCTCAGAAAAGGTTTGTAAACTATACTACACAGTAGATATTTTATGAATGTAAAATGTTCTCCTACCAACTCCTCCATGAACTGTATGAACAGTGGCATACATACAAGTAAAATAAATTCAACGAGTTTGCAAATGCAATAATTTACATGATTGAATAAATGGAAGGACTGCCTTATTCCACTGATATTGATGCTTGCTTCAAGAATTCTCTGGCATTATTTGGCCTCCGTTGGCAGAATCTTTAACTTGTTTTCAGCAAAATAACATTTTACGACTGAATATGAGCCTAAGTAACTTGTTTGACATGTGTAACTCAAATACCCTCTCCCTTCCTCTGGTGCTCCCATACACTGTGCACTCTCCAAAAGCACAAACTAGTGTGTGGCGGAAATGTGAATCACCCACTCGGGTCGCAGCTTCGGTTGACGAAATTGCAAATATGATGACGGGGTCCCTATAAGTAGACACTGGAGCCAAGGTTACAAGTAGTGAGCAGCGACGACGAGGACCAGTCGCAGCAACAAGCCTCGGTGCTCGACATGGAGATGCCTGCTAAACTCGTTTTCCTCATCGTGGTCATCTCCATGCTGGTCTCCTGCAGCCCGACAGAGGCATGGTACAAGCAAGTGGCCGGACCGACCTACTACTCGGTGGGCAGGGCGTCTGGCTTGCTGTCCGGTATCCGGAGGTCGCCGTATG
>CABFOQ010010728.1:2981-17512 GCA_900660455.1 Gephyroberyx darwinii | reverse complement strand
ATTGGTTTCGTTATCGCGCTCGCTGACTTTCGTGCAGTAAAAAGTCAATGGAGCAGGACAGGACCCGATGGGAGAAGTAAACAGCCAAATGATAAAAGATTCTCATAGGGTCCTGTATCAGGGCTAGGCGTTTACCTATGCAACGCCTAGCCTACCTACACGCATCAAATTTCCAAATGATTGGCATTCATCAAATATACACTTGTTTTACGAACAAATCAAGGTTTCCCCCACGTTTCATGAATCCCACGTTCGTGTTTTCGTAAGCACACACATACGACAAATTTACAAATAATTTATGAAAACATTCGTGAAGGAGGCCCAATATCTCTAAAATATGAAGCATCTGGTCGGTAAAGGTGTTATTGTCCCCCACACGATGAAATGGGGGGGTTACTAAAGATTGGACTGTGTCCATCTGACAGATGTGAAATCTTAGGTGATATCCATGAGATTTTGACGACAAATAATCTTCACACTGTAGTCCAACATTTTAAAATTACTATAATTAAAGGTCAAACTTCTAAACTCAAAACTCTAAACTTAGCTAGTTAATGTTAATGTTAGCTAGCTAGTGACGTATTACATTATCCCCAACGGATGACTCAGCAGCATGTGGACAAACAGAAAAAACAGAGAAAACCAAGTAATATATATTAACAAATTCCAAACCAAAATAAACCTATGACCAGTAAACGTTAACCAAAATGCATGCACTCAAATTGGAAACTGTGTCATAATTTAAACCAAAACAAAAATAAACATACATTTATTATAGGGGCTACTTATGATTTGCTGCCATCACAATCAGGTGTTGAAATGTTTGGCAGCTGCTGTTGAGGAAAAACGGCTAGAAGTAAATTCTTTAGCTGCTAGTAAGGAAGTTAAACAGGTAGAAGTTGGCTGTCGTGGTTTGGGCATTTGCGGACGGAGCTTGAAACTTGCGGTCAGGAATATGTCACAAGCAGCGGAGCGAGCAAGTGAATGGTTGTGGATAAGGAGGAAGCATGCTAGCTGGGGAGCCCTCTAAGGTAAGCGCCGCTGGGTTATGCGGCCTTGTGTGGCCTTGTTTGTAGCAATGTATTTTGTAGTGTCATACTGTGGTATTGAGGGGGGTCTGTACTGCTAGCTAGGGAAGTGCCCAGCAGTCAAGTATAGGCATGGTGGCACATACATACACACACACTCCCTGTACCTGAACCAGGGACGACTACCCCTTTCCCTAACCCGAGAACAGTATCCAACCAGGGTTATCCTACCCCTTACCCTACACAGGGTTTGAATCCTCCCCTCCCTTCGCACTCACACACTGTTTAGCTGCGTTGTCTATTTGTGTTGATGTATCAGTTAGGCAGGCTTGTACTGATATGGCTAGGCTAATGCTAGGTCAAGGCTAGGATCAAGGCTAACCAAGGCTAGGGTAATGCTAGGTTGATGGCAGGCATTAGATGGCGAGGGTAAAAGGGAGTTGTGAGGTGGTGGCATAGAGCGGGGTGGTTCCAGGATGCTGGAATACACAGTTAAACCTTCTTGAGGTGTCTTGGGCCTAACTTAACGAAACATTGGTGAAGGAAGGTGCCCACTTGATGACTTGATGACTATGACTGTGTAGTCTGATGTCTGCTGTGGTGTTGCATCTGATGGTGGTTATATCACTCGTTTGTTTTGTTTTTTTAATCTGAATTGGGCTTCTACATGTGTTAACCTTGGATTATGGCACAAGGGATAGTAACATCTTGTCCTGTGTATTAATGAATGTAGTGATGGCGAAATGAAGCTTCCTGAAGCGTTGAAGCTTTTCAGCCAATTGGGTTGAAATTAGGTTAATTTCTCAAGGCTTCACTTTGAGTCTAGAGACAGATGTAGCAAAGTTGATACCATTCACACTTAGCCTACATTTTAATTTTGTTTAGTGTTTAATAAAAAAAAAACAGTAATTGCTGTGTGAAAACTGGAAATGGTATGGCGGTACCATTTTTAAAATACATGAACCGCATGGGAGTATAGACTGGTTTCTTGTTTGTAGAAGAGGTGCAGGCCACCATGGGGCAGAAAATGTGCGTGCTTATCGTCACTGTCTATGAGAAGCCACAATAATTTTACTTTTTCTATGATTTATCCAACTGCAATAAAATGTAAATTATGTTATTGAGGCTTACTATATTGCTGTTGTTGTTCTGCATTCATCTTTGCAAAGATACGTTACGTTTAACAGGTTTTATAACTCTGTTGGCATTGACAGCAACTACAATACAGTAACATCAGTATCTTAAAATGCCAACATGACCACATTGCCTTACCTTAGCAATCTCTTATATTATCTTATTGGCTGTGACTGCTTTTTCTGTCATTTTGCTTATATATTTACAAAGACAGAGCTACAGATGTTTCGTTTTGCAACTGTCAAGCAATCATGCTTGCTGATTTGCTGAGCTTGAGCTTAATTATGAGATCTTTTCTCAGAATTACAGCATATTTTCTCATTATTATGTGATAAAGATCTCGTTATTTTGAAAAAAACAATCTCAAAACTACAAGATAAAAATCTCATAAATATGAGAATAATATGTTGAATATTAAGGGGGCATTGTGGCAGGCAAGCAGGCTCAGGGCAAAGATGGAAAGGCCACAATGATACTTTAGGGTTGTTCACACGGAAAAGCAAACTCTGATCTACTTGATGTTGTGTTCTTCCATCAGGATCAATTGCGCCAATATGGTACACTTCACGGATATAAAGTCATGCATCTGAAATGCATTCAAGCTGGCTACCAGATGAATGTGCACTTCTCCACCACCACTGATCAGCTCCTCCTCATCATCGCTACTAGATTTCTTGAGTTCCTCCTCACATACTAACAAGATCTTTTCTTATGATTACAAGATCTTTATTACATAATAACAAGATAAAATGTTACAATACTGAGAACATATCTCATTACAAGAAAACTGATGATTTTTCCCCTCGAATGAATGTAATATGCTTCTGTACAAATCTGAGTAAATAACAACCAAAACCGATCCACACCAGAAAGCCCACTGAGATGCAGAGTGTGACAGATCCTTGAGAGGACTTTAACTAGCTTTGCAACAAGCAAGTCTTATTATTCAGTTTCAACATAAGCCTTTATTGTCAAAATCCAAACTCACACAAGCAGTGGCATTAGGGGGTTTTGTAAGCTTTTATTTTAATGATATGTTCTTGGTTTAATCATTTAATCAGATATGATTTAATCAAATTATTTAATCTGATTTAATCAGATAAACCAGCCATATTAAAATTGCAATATCTTCTTGCTCTAGTCATCCAACTTGATGAAACCCTATTTCTTCCGGAAATTGGTACACATATATAGAAACTCAACTTTTAGCCCATTATCGTTCTTCTTGTCATTTTGCCTTGTTGCATACCATAAAATATTTAAAAAGCAATTAAGCCCTTCTCAGTGATATCACATAAATTAGAAGAATTATGGGGAAATTACTCATTAAAAGACACAGTTCACATGGACAGAGTAACCCAGCTATTTCTGTTAAGTTCTTATTGGGGTTATGCTGGTGAAGCCAAATAAACCAAATAACAGAATATTCACTATACAGTGATAGAATGGTGCACCTGCTAAAATGGATGAAACAATGCAGTTACCCCCTCCCTATTTGACTTCTAACATAGGGAAAAGAAATGATGATCCCAATAGTTATAGCAATAGTAATTACAGTTCACTACCATATTTTTGTTAACATCCCAATGTACCCATAATGCTGTGAGTTTGCACAGATAGCGAAAATCAAAAGTGATAGGTCTAAGATGTTTAAATTGTAGAGTAAACTGTCTCTCATAATCAGAATAAGAGTTTAATTGGGTTATTCTAACAAAGTTATGATGTATCTATGCATTGACCAAATAACAGGTGAGGCTACTTGAGTAACCGGGTTAAAGCAATATTTCACCCTAACTGAAAATCTTTAATTATTTACTCACCCCCAAGTCAGTCTAAACTCCACTGAAGTTCGTAGGACCACAGACACATAAAGTTATCCCCCATAGTTCTGTTTTAGCCTTCTCCTTAACTGGTGTTGTGCAGGAGCCTGTATTAGTTGGCCTTTCAGAATCAGTGGCCAATCAGAAACATGTTGCCTAGTTACCTCTGACTGTCCCCAATATTCAGTTGACTAGTCGTAAGCCTGGCATTCCCACGGTACTCTGACCCCTCACTATTGCCGAGGATGTCTCATGTGGCAGTGTAGTGACAATGATGGCACCAAAAGTCCCTGTAAGAGTGTGCAACCTCTTAGCAGTCAAAGCAGCACTTCCTAATGTCGTGTGTATATCCTGAAGCTTACCCAGAGAACCCTGACAATGTGTCTCAGACTAGTCTGACTCCTAACACAGCAAAGTGCACACAAGCATACAACGCAGAGGCAACAGTCAATCCCATTGACCAAGCCAGCGTTGGGAGAGTACAGACTGCAGTTAGTGTATTGGACCTGCCAGAGCACCTCCAATTCCTGTATGTCCCCTCAAGTGAAAATGTAAGCATGGAACAGCAAGAATGACTGATCTCTCTACTGCTCCGGTTCAAAGACTTGTTTGCCTCCAGTGACACAGACCTAGGCCACTTCTCAGTTGTCACAAACAGCATCGACACCGGGACCAGTAGACCTGTTCGCCAGCCAGCCAGCCAGCAGGACACCACTTGCTTTCCAGGCAGAGAAAGGAAAACATCTCCAAGCCATGCTGCAGACAGGCGTTATCTCACCTTCATCCGCCTGAGTGGGCAGCACTGGTGGTTTTGGTCTGCAAAAAAGATGGAGGGTTGGGGTGGTGTGTAGACTACTGCCATTAAATGATCTAACAGTAAAGGATGCCTACCCTCTACCCAAGATTGAAGAATGTTTGGATGTCCTGGGAGGTACAAGAGTCTTCTCAACCCTAGACCTACAGTCTGCATACTGGCAGATTGAGGTTGATGAAAAGGATTGTCACAAGACAGCGTTGGAAACCAAGTAGTAGTAGTAGTTTGAGTACTCCAGGATGCTGTTTGGATTGCGCAATGCTCCCAGCACCTTTCAGAGAGCTATGGAGCTGGTGCTTCAGTGGAAGACACTACTGATCTACCTGGACGACATTGTCATCAGACAGACTCTTCTGGATATTAGACTAAATTTGCAATCTGGAAGTACACTGACAGACACTCCTTTGTTTGGAGTTAACTTAGCTACCTCGGCAGAAGCGCCGTCGGAGGAAAAGAGGGAAAAGAGCCGGGGTCCTGGTCAGGCTAAAGAGCAGACAACACCGCCCCCGGTTCCTAGCGTTCTCCTAGCGAATGTCCAGTCTCTGGATAATGTGCTGGATGAACTAAGAACCAGACTGGCCTACCATCGGGACATTAAGAACTGTAACGTCTTTGTTTTCATGGAGACGTGGCTGGATCCCTCGGTCCCTGACTTGGCCATTCTACCTGGGGACCTTTCCATTCATCGTCGGGACAGAACAATGGAGTTGGGCAAAGGCAAGGTAGGTTCAAGTTCAAGTTCAAGTCATTTATTATCAAATGTGCAGCATCACTTACAGTCATACTGTACAATGAAATGTTTTGGACGAGGCACATTCTAACATGGTAGGTACACATGAATCAAAAAGATAAAATAAAAGTAGCAATGGAACAGGTTAAGGGCTAAACAAGAATAGAAAGAGAATGTATGGATATGCGAAGCAGCAGGTTTGGTAAACATGAATGATCTAGAGATACAGATGTGCAGGTATAAAGTGCATGTGCATATAAGTATTGTTTATAAAGTGACGTGGGTATGAGGTATAGTTCAGCAGTTCAGTAGCCTGATGGCTTGTAAGTAGAAACTGTCCTTCAGTCGTGAAGTGTGTGACTGACCGCTCCTATACCGTCTGCCAGTGAGTGTGCTGGGTGGCTGGGGTCCTTGGTGATTTTATGGGCCTTCCTCAGGCATCGGGTGAGGTAGATGTTGTCCAGGGTGGGTAGCACCCTGCCCGTGATGGTCTGGGCGGTTTTCACCACCCTTTGTAGGGCCTTGCGGTCCTAAGGCAACCAAGACAAGGTATGATATTGTCTTTTGCATTCGCTTAAGTTGTAACAATTAACTTTACTCACTCATTTGGCCAACAGATGTCGCAGTTAGACATAAATGCATATATAACTGAGATTTGGATTCTTTAGGGTTAAAGTACATATTTGTGTTATGTGTTATTAGTCGCTGAAATATCCTTAAAAGTGCATGTTGCAAACACGAGCTGTGACTGCTGTTTGGTGAATAAAGGTTCAAACTAGAAGGCAAACTGAACAAAACTCCACCAACGCTGATCAATTCTCCAACTTCCTGTTACAAAAGGCATCATCTCCTATCACATCAACTTGAAGTTAAATTGATTGCATGCACCTGCACACATATCCTTAGGATTTGTGATCAAGTCTCTATCTCCATTACTTTCATAGTTATGACTAAAAAAAACAATGTTACTACTTCTAACCCCTTCAACATATATTCACTTCACTCTCTAAAAGGTAGGTAATGAGACGTGATGGAGGACGGGCTCAGCACGTAGCGCAGCAGTGTAAGCAGGGCTAGACTGGGGCCGAGCTAGCCTAGTTTAGCCTACGCTACATTATTCATTCTCACTTTAAAGACGACACCACACACACACACGCTTACAATGAAACGTGACACTGTAAACCACACACACACACACTCGCCTCTAACCGGTCCAGCTGAGGGATTTGATATACTGTCTCACACACACTAACTCTCTCCTAATCACCGTCAAACAGACACAGACACACTGATTTTCTTCCTTCATACTTCCATGGAAAGTGTCCATGACCTCTCTCTCCATCTCTTCTGTAACTCTATCGCTCCCTGGTTCCACTCTTCCTTTCATCTTTCCACCCATTCATTACCTCCCTTTGTTTTTTGCCATTTCTCCAATCCTTTTGTGGACTCACATTCACTTTTGATGAAGGTTTCCTGATTTTTCTCCTCTTTGAATTCCCTGACATATATTCCTGAATATGGATTTCACCAGGCTAAGGCCGTGTACAACAATGTGCGCCACAACTGTGTGCTTCTGATTGATTGATTAAATGCTTGATAACTGTGTGCAACACCAGGAACTGCTCTAGCGCTAAGGAAGGAATTTTTAGATATCCGATAGCCGATATTCAATATCTTTAAGTTAGCTCATGCAAATTCAATTAACTGTTTAATCGATGCCCTGCGTCACTTTTTCTACAATACATTATTTATAGAAAAAGTGACACGGGGCATCCATTAAACGGTTAATTAAATTTGCATGACCTTACAAATATTTTAAAAATGACAAGGATCCAGTGTTTACCCCGGAGTTTGTTTCTCGTCAGGCTGGAAAATCCTCTCAAACAGCATTTAGACTGTAGGACACTAAAACTCTCCATTGAAACCCAGCATAACAATAATAATAATAATAATCCATACTCGTTGGAATCCGATAAAAAAAAAATGTTGCATTAGATTTAGCGCTGTCACCATAACTGAAATTCCAATATTTGATACCGTTGAGAATTCTTGAATTCTTGAATTCTTGACGGTGGGCTGCAGCAGTCGGAGATACAACAGTCCACCAGCCTGTCACACCATGTCAGACCCTCCCTCCATCCCTCTGTCTGTAGTATCAGTGCTGTAGCTATAGTCAGTAGAAATCCACTGTTCCAGTTTCCAACTCTTCATGATGCCGGGGAGTCGGGGATGGAAGAGGAGGAGGAGGGGATAGGAGGAAGGTTAATACAGTTGACATGGTTTAGAAGACGCAGTGGGCAGCCTTCTTTCTCTTACCCCACTCTCTCTTGTCAGATTAGCTCGTTTATGATGTATTGAATGGGAACAGAAAATGAGTGGCTTTGGGCATTATGAAATGTCTGCAAAATATCTCTCCACCATGACCTCCGGAAACCTGTTATAAATGCTGTTTTTCCCAACTCTCCATTGTGGTCGTATGAACATTAGTTGGTATATTAGAATATCACCAAGTGCATTTCTTTCTTTTCTTCTTCAGATGAAAGCATAAAATATGACCAATATTACCGGACAATATATATTTTTTTTTTACATTGTTTTCACTGATGGAAACACACCTCATGTGCATTTTATTTTGCAACATTGCAAAAGTTTGCTTAAAATTTACTTCACACTGGGGCGAAAACACAGCTGATGTCTGTCTGCTCTTCATCCCTTCTTCACTCTTGAGGGTTTACCTTCACATAGTCACACTTATTGCAAATCTAAACTGAACTGAAGCCTCATTTATTCTGTGTACTTTTGAAAATGGCTATTACCTGCTACTTGGAATTGAATTTAGTACCAATTTAAAAACCAAAACAAAGAAACCAACACTACTGCTGGTCCCATTTACATCTTTTTGTAGGTTTTATTTACCTTACTTTCCAATTCTGCCTCGACTGAATATAATAATCTGTCAGTATATCTGATAATATCTAATTCATATCTATATATCTTTATAATATCTTAATATCTATCTAATTTTATAGCTGCATAAAAAATTAAGCCTAAGTAGCCTGCTGAAAAAATTAAGACCTCTAATTACTGTATTTAAGACTTTTTATGTTCTTAAGGTCTTAAATTTAGATAATTTCAGCCTTTTTAAGCACCCATGGATACTCTGTTAAAAGTGTGTGTGTGTGTCTTCAGGATGTAAGTGTGAATGTATCAAGTGTGAGTGTAAGTGTGTAAGTGTGAGTGTGTGTAGATGTCAAGGGTTTTGCCAGCAGCTAAACAAGACCAGGGTTTGTCCTCATAACCCGATTGAAAAAAACGGAACCTCAGGACCCCACAGCTGGACGGGACAGAAGAATAGACTGTGTGTGTGTGTGTGTGTGTGTGTGTGTGTGTGTGTGTGCCAGATAGTATTCCTGCTTCACAAGTGCCAAGTCTCCCATCATATGTCAATCAGACAGCAGACAGCCGGGTCTATTTGAAGGATCTCTAAATTTCCATCCAATTATGAAGAGAATTTTGAGCAAGCTTGTGAAATGCGGCAAAAGAAATAATGTGTATGAGGTGTGTTTCCGCCAGCTGGGTTGAACTTAGTGGTGCAAGGACCGTTTCTTTCAGCTAGCCTGATTTTTTCGGGCTGCCCAACGGTATTGAATCGATTCAGGACCAGTTCCTTTGATTCACCTTGGTAAAAAATGATTTCATAGCCAACAGCACTTTGGGAAACTCATAATTTCTTTATTAATAACAAATTTCAGCTTCACGCGAGCGTGAAAACGTATTGCCATATTGGGGACATTTTTAATTTGCCGTTTCTAATCAGCTTTTCTGATGAAACACCATCCAAATTCACATAACATACTTGGACGGAAACCCAGTTATTGTCTTTTAGTACGTTTTAATAGTGCCAATTCATCAACTTACATCAGTTACACGAACCACAGCCAGTATTTTTGTCACACTGGCATCTATTTAGCATTGTGTTGTAAACCATCTTTGGGAAACAGTCTGTAATCCTCATAACCTTTCCCTCACTCTGCCTACAGTTCTGGCCAAGATTACTGGCAGCCTTGCATTTTATGCAATATCTTCTGAAATAATTGGAAATTGAGACAACTTTCAGCCAATTGATCTTTGCCAAGACCCACCTGGACAAAGCTAAATCTTTCTGGGAAAATGTTCTGTGGCCCGATGAAACCAAATTAGAGCTCTATGGCAAAGCAGATCAGCACTTTGTTTACAGACGACGAAATTAATAATTAATCAATAATGCTGTGTGGCTGCTTTGCTGCCAGTGAAACGAACCCACTGCTCTCCTCTCAGCATCCCTTACAGTGTGTGTGTGTGGGAACAGGGTGAGATTTACACACAGTGATCTATGCATTTCTTCAGCGCGAGGAATTCTAATTGGTCTATTAAACAACAGCAGACACACACAGATGCAGTCAAGGTGTTGTTGATGTCTGTGATGCAATGCAACAGCAATGCAAAGTGAGGCCATATGTGTCTGCTTTACTGCACCCTCATCACACCAACCTGCTGTTGGTTTCTATAGCGGTGAAGCAGAAGAAGGAAAGCTTGTGTTAGAATGGGATTGAATGCCAGCATAAACATTACATCAACATTACATGTTGCCAATACATAAACCCAAGGCATTTAACCTCCAGCTGTTCCAGTGAGAGCTGCTCAGTGGCCACCAGTAGAAGACTGGTTGTACTGGTCAGCTCCCAGTGTGAATGTGTGGGGCTGGATGAATGCGAAGCAGGCTAGAGCTGGAAATGAGGTTTAGACTTTTTTTTTTTTTTAAATGGTGTTCCATCCAGCTTTGGGAAACAAGCTAATCTGACAAGAGATTGGGTAAGAGAAAGAAGGCTGCCCACTGTGTCTTCTAAACCATGTCAACTGTGTTAGCCTTCCTCCCCTCCTATCCCCTCCTCCTCCTCCTCTTCCATCCCCGGCTCCCCGGCGTCATGAAGGGTTGGAAACTGGAACAGTGGATTTCTACTGACTGTAGCTACAGCACTGATACTACAGACACAGACAGAGGGATGGAGGGAGGGTCTGACACGGTGTGACAGGCTGGGATGCTGCAGAGAATAACAGACTTCCCACTAGGGTTAGACCGATATGTGGGTAAGTCAATATTGGCCTTTTATTAAAAATCAGATCTGGTCTAGTCTGTGTCATCCACCTCTGATATAATGGATATGATGCAGTTTGATTGAATACATATTGTCGAATTGATCAATACTACACTGGTTGTCTATGGGAAGTCCTTAACCTGAATTGATTTGACATTTTGAACAGTTTCCACACAAGTACACCATGTGCTAGTTTTCATTTTTTTCCATTTCACATTTCTCTGCAATTCAAAATGCTCATGGAAGTGTTTGTCTAGCTAGCAGAAGATTCATTTCAGGTTCCCTGGTTTCCTGATCAGGAAAGTCGTATCATTTTACTCCATTAGACTGCCTGATTTAGGTTTTGTATATTTTGTGTTGGACTTCTTCATTGTAAGTGGGTTTAATCCCATGTTCAGAATGTAATGTTAGCGTAGCATGCCTTGCTAAGTGTATGTTAGCAGTAATGTCAGTTAAGTTGTAATAGTGAGCTATTATTGATGATTTGATTTTTCATTATTATTGTCTCATTTGCCAAGACACTTGCCACTGGCAAGCATGTAAGTAGCGCTAAGCTAGCTTTCACTTGCTGTTATTATGCTTGGTTTCAATGTAGAGATTTAGCGCCCTGTGGTCTAAATGCTATATGTTTGTTATGGCGGTTTTGTGTCCATCTTGGTTGGCTCTGTCTGCCAAATCGCTCCATAGTTGGCTCCTGGCACCAGTCTGAATATACATATGTACACCCTCTAGAGGTGACTCTGAGAGGGAACTTCAGCTTGCAGAGCACATTTGGTGAAAATCTTGAACATTTATACATTTCAATTTTGAATTCAATCTTTTGAAACGGCATCACACTATCAAAACTTCAGTTATCGTGACAACGCTAATTCTAATACATTTTCATCCACACAAGTATGAATGAATCTATTATTATTTGGCATGAAATTGGTCAAATTAATTGTTCAAAAACTATTAGTGAGTTAGCTGTACCTACTACTGTAGTTGTGAGTCACCCAGAATTGTGCCTTGTGACAAATTCCCTGATATTCCCTGACTTCCACAGAGAATTTATCAAACTCGAAGACTTCCCCTGCCCCCCTGAACACGCCTCTCAAAACTCCATGATATTCCAGGAAGTCCATGACTGCTTGGGAAGCCTGTATTAGACAAAATTATGTCACATTTCATAACCAACAGCATAATACTAGCGCTGACAGTGCATTCCCACCCTGGTGAGGCACAGCCAGCCATTCCAGAAAGCCAAAAGCCCTCTATATTCCTGGTCAAAACCCCAAAAAACCACAGCAAGCAAGACATTTGAACGGGATCATTTCAATAGGGATAAAGCAATGGGAAAATAATGAGTCCAAAACCCCGTTTGTGTGTCCAAAACCGTGAAATAATCCCATCCCTGAACGAGGAGAACAAATGCTGGGAATTCATTGTTTGCTGCGTAAAAACAAAGACAGTGTCTAGTTGCCAAGTTAAGTTAGGAGCTGCACATTTAAACCCAGCAAGCTGACATAACCACCAACCAATCTACCTGCGCGCGCGTGTGTGTCTGGTGGTGCAATGTGATCCAAAACCCTACCAATAAAACCAGCACAACACGAATTGCCTGTCTCTCTCTGTCGGATGGCATGGCAGCTTTCTATAGAAAACCACTGACTTACAGTTACTTATTAAAAAAAAACACGTCACATAATCACAAGTTCATGATATGTTTACTCTTTTGATAGACTGACAAATCCTGCGTTATGTGCCTGAAATTAACCTGAGTTTGCCATGGCTTTACTGACTGTGCCGAACAATAGCCATGTTTGCGACACGGCTGGGAAAAGACAATTCATACGCATCGTCAACAGCGAAAATAACATTTGAGTCAATCGTTATGGGAGACAGCAGGGCTAGCGTGGCAGCTAGGCAAGTTAGCCGTGCTTACCTTGGTACCCAGCGACAGAAAACAAAGGATGCTGCTGCGGTTTCTATCCGTTAGTCGGTGCG
The DNA here is from genome assembly GCA_900660455.1 of Gephyroberyx darwinii. Classification (NCBI taxonomy): domain Eukaryota; kingdom Metazoa; phylum Chordata; class Actinopteri; order Trachichthyiformes; family Trachichthyidae; genus Gephyroberyx; species Gephyroberyx darwinii. The sequence continues at coordinate 4,865 of CABFOQ010010728.1, read as the reverse complement.
TCTGTTCGGCCTGACAGCATCCTGTTCCCAACCAGCAGCAGCACTGTCAGGCTAGACAGAGTATAGAAGAAGACTTCCGGTCACAACTTTCAAAATAAAACCCCACCGAGACCTAAGCTAGTTTATTCAAATAGAAGTACTGCTGTTTTTCTTAAGTAAAATTGTTGGTGTGAAAATCTAAAATTAAAAATCAGTACATTAAAAGTTAAAATGGACGAGAGGAGAAAGTTTGAACTAGATTCTTTTAATAAAATAAAGGCCATCAAACATAAAGTAAAGGCAGATTACTTTTCTCTCCTCTTCTGACTGACCATTCACTGCTATTGGCACCGCAATTGGCTAATTCAGTTTCTAACGCAATGCTTATGGAAACCCTACAAAATTTGTACTCTGATGGCTGTGATTTATAATGTTGCTAAATACAATACTTCAATAAAAAAACGCAAGTAAAAGGAAAACTAATAACCTCAAAAAATACCCACAAACGTACAAGTACATTGAAAATCTTTTGTAAATAAAAAACAATTGTTCTTTTCCCCAAATGTGACACAAATCTAATGCTTTTGTTTTAAAGGAAAACCCTCCTTTTTCTGGTGTTGCGCTGGCTAAATCTGTGGGGCTTGACGCATCTGTCAACAGCATAGTCGTTCTGCAATGCACTTAGATATATTTGCGATGAAACAAGGGGAGAACATAGAGGGAATTACACGTACTTTATTGCATTTTAAATTATTTTAAGTATTTTTACCATGATATATAGAATTAAATTCGATGTATTTGTGGTAGTTTCTCATAATTCTTTATATTCTTTGTGAATTTTCAGTATATCTATATGTCAGCCAGTCAGTCGTCACCTATGAATGTGAATGGACCAGTCCGTCTAGTCTTAAAGGGCCAGTGCGTTTCTATTCTGACAGCTCGCCAGAACACATTGACAGCTTCCCATTCATCACAGTAACAGGAAAGAGCAAATCTATCAGTTTTGATTAGTAGCTAAGCCGACAAGGTGTTTTTATTAAAAACTCGGCTGTTCATTTCCTCTTGTTTAGACCTTTTTTATGTTTGTTCTATTTTGTACATTTTGTCACTTTGTTTATAGACTAGAACATGATTTGAGTGTGTGTCTGTGTATGATGGGCTGACAACCTATATGTAGACAAAGCAACTAATGTGTTAATGAATTAATACCTTAAATTGAACCCTTCTCCTTTATTCAGAAAAGATTTTTAGAAAGTGGAGGACATGCACCTATGAGAAAACAAGCTGCTCATAATTCCCTCAGCTTTTCCTTTTGACCAAAAAGTTGTTTTAGGTTATTAACCTTTATTCAGTCTGACCTTGTATAGACTGTGGGAGGCTTTGTCTGCATCAAACAGCCAGCAGCTTTGTGTGCTAATTAAGAAGAAGAATTTGAATGATGTGGGGACCATATTTTGATCGTCCTTGGGACCCAAATTGGGATCCTGCCCTAGTCTTTGAAAAAAGCCTAGTGGATTAGAAATCAATCCACTAGGAATCATTACTGATCCATATTGTGTACTTGAACATATAAAAGGATTCTATACATGTGGTAACTGTCAATCATCTGACACAAACACACACACTCTCACACACAAACAGTAGTGTTCCTATTGTCTAACACTCCTGGTACTTTAATCTGACTGATTTAATTCATCAGATTGCCTGCTGCTCCCATCTGTAGTCACAATTAATCACCATGTGTGGGTGTATATGCCTGTCTGCACGCTTTAGTGTGTGTGTGTGTGTGTGTGTGTGTGTGTGTGTGTGTGTGTGTGTGTGTGTGTGTGTGTGTCAGCCAGATTCAAATGAACTGCTACTATTTGTGTAGACGAGTGTTAACCGCCAATCTCCCCATTCTCTTTT
>CABFOQ010010704.1:2582-31653 GCA_900660455.1 Gephyroberyx darwinii | reverse complement strand
TCTCATTCGGAGCCCCAGTAGCACATCAGCACTATGTGTGAATGGGACATCTCCATCTTTCAGTGTTTATTTAATTGAAACATATGGCAGTGTGTTGTTGTTTTTTTTGTTGGGTCAGCATCAGTGGAGACAATCGCTTGCAGTACAGTAATAATGTGGGTTAGAAGCCACACAGTATGGATTAGAAACTACTGGCAACTTGCTATTTACATGTATTTACTCTGGGTAGGAGATCCCTGTGTGTACACATATACACAGATATACATATACAGTCATGCTTGAAAGGTAGTGTCACTCTATGATATATGTTAAGGAGGAATAATCTCATAAAATCCATCTAAACCTCCAATGTTAACAAAGATATGATAGATATGTATTTTGCCATAAATAAATAAATATAAAAATTAGCTCATCTTACCCCATTCTTCCCTATGTATCCTCCCAGTAAGGATACTGTATTGTATTGTATTTTGTATTTTGTAAATTGTATTTTTTGTGGGACGAAGATGACAGAAGTGTGAAAACAGGCTGTTTACGCACTTTTTTTCCCATCAGCATTTTGATGAATGGAGATGATCAGAAAGTCCAAGGCGAATGATGCACTGTCTGATTTTTCAGCATGGATGTGACACTGGAATAATGTGAAAACCATCAGAGTAATGAGGTGACACTGAGGCCCGACCCTTCCTCATCTGTTTCTATTTGTCTGCGTCCTCAGCCGCCACAGAACGGCATCTTTCATTTCACTTTCCAAAAAATCTCTCAGCCATAAACAAGATTAGCCATTAAAGTTTTTTCTTCCTTTTCATTAGAATTTTAATAAATAACATAAATAGTAAAATCATTATTTCTCCTTGGATATCAGCACATACAAGCTGGCTGTGACTGCTATGCTCTTAGATACTGTTTACTGTTTACTGATCAGTGGTGATGGCCATGATACTTCATTATTATTATTATTATTATTTTTAAACAATGTATTGTTTAAAAATATTATTAATGACAAATATTATAAATAATAATGATATCCGTAAACAATACATTGTATAATAATAATAAAACTATTTTTGAAACAATATATTGTTTACAAATATATGAATTCCAATTTAACATAATGATCACAAGACAAAACAGAAACAGTCCCCACAAACTCACATCCAATATATAAATAAAAACACACAATGAACACCAAAATAAAATACAATAATTAAAAAATACAATTATTTTTAAAAAAAGGAGTAAAATGGCAAATGTGTCGAACCATGTCCATTCAAACAGCACTTCAAACTGTTAATTAGGCCATCTCTCATGAATCTCCAATGCCATCATTCCTCAGCATCACTGTCAAATCCACATGTTCCAATTGTTGAATAAAAGGACCCCCTACCACTATCAAAGGTTTTACTCTTGCCTCTAAGAATGTAAGTTATTTTTCTCCATTGAGGAACAATTCTACATCTCTTGGATCCACCGGCTCACTTGTGGTCTGCGAATATTCGTCATATCAAAGCAAACAAACGTTTTGCTTGGAGTAAACACATATCCATAAGGGTTTGTCTTTCATTTGGAATAACCAGAGTGATCGTATATAGCCCTAAGATAAACAATTTAGGATCAAGAGGTAGTTTTACATCATTACATCATCAGTTCCCTTTGCCTGTTCATATTTAATATGGGTATCTGGAATATTACTATTAAACTGATGTGATCTTGCTGGTATATGTACGCATCACCCAGTTGTGTTGTAACATTTTCAATTGAGTGTTTGCAGTTTGTCTATGTGCCTCAATACACATCTCACCCCAGTTCTCTACAGAAATTTGCTCTTGTATGTCTGCCCTCAAGGCATTTAGCTGGTCAGATTCATAGAAGATTCAGGTCAATTAGCAGCTAACATGTTATGTAACACTGAAATACGCCCTTTACAATGGCAGTTTACAGAGACCAAGCTTTCCATTTCAGATAAAGGGGGTAAAGATAGTAGATGGTTGCAGGATGTAGCAATAAAGCTTCTCAGCTGTATGTATTTTAAAAAACGGGTATTTGGAATATCATCTTCAGCCTGAAATGACATCATGTATTTGTCTTGAAACATATCTGTTGGCCCAGAAACAAAACCTTGGTCTGCTCTTCTTGGTGTGAAGTAATTGCTCTCCCATATTTGGCTGAAACAAGAAATTAGGTAGTTCTCTCCTAGTAATATTTTGACCCAGCGCCAAACATTGATCATATTTAATACCAATCAGTTAGATGTTTGTTCCCTAAGCTTTTTAATATTTGCAGAGTACATATATGTATTGAGTGCCAATTTAGGAGTAAGTGAGAGTGCTTCAATGTCTACTCACACTGGAAGTGGCTCCGCGGAGAAGTAATACATTACAGAATGCAATTGTGCAACCCAAAAACACCATTTAAAGTTAAGAGTTTAAGACCTCCTCTGTCATACGGCAGATGTAGTGGTTCCAAATACAATTTGAACATGTTTTCCCTAATTTAGTGAAAAGGGATGGTGGTAAGGGTAATTTTCAAACAGATACGGCCATTCAATTCTGTCAAACGCTTTTTGGGCATCAAATGACCCTAAAGCAGTCTCTGGGAACTCCTTCTTTTCATGAATGCTGTGAAAACCTTGTCTTCCTTTAACAAATCCATTTTGGTCTTGATTTATAATGTCTGGGAGAACAACCTCTAATCTACGTGCTAGTACTTTACAAGGCATCTAAATGTCCGAGTTTAAAAGGGAAACTGGATGAAATGATTGACATTTATTAGGTTGTTTGTTTGGTTTTAGAAGTAAAGTGATTGTTGTTCCTCTTAGCGATGGAGGGAGGGAGTAATTTTGAATGGATTCCTGAAACATTTCCATTAGTGGAATTAGGAGTTTATCCTTAAACTTTTTATAAATATCTATTGGCAAAACGGTATCAAGATCAATTCATTGATGAATATTATTACAATATTATTATTATGTCACAGGGCACGCCCATAGATTTGGGGAATAGCAAGAGGAAATCAATGCCTCAACTGCAAAAAATCACTGACTATGCAATGCTGTCCCCCAGAGCACGACCTGATCAGAGTGGAGAAAATAAAGAAGCAACAATGGAGATGGATATTAATATTTTGTCTATTAACAGCAAACTGTCCAAACTTGCTGTCCAATCCTGGATAGAATGTTTCAGGAGATTGGTGCTCCCTAAAGCGAGTTTGGAATATCTGTCGCAGATTGATAAATTAGTACAAGACAACACAACACTCAAATGCACTGTGCAAAAGGTGGAGTGCAAAGCAGAAGCAATTGAGACAGAGAACAGAAAACTGAAGCAGGCTCCGCTTGTTCTGCAGACAACTCAGGAATACACCCTTTGGCATGAATGATCAATTCCCTGCTGAGATTAATGACAGGCGCAAGAAAGTGTTTTCCATCATGAAAGAACACAAAAGCCAAAACAATCATGTCTCCCTTGTTGTAGACAGGCTATACGTTAACAACCAATTATATTAGAAGCCAAATGAAACTCCCCAGCCATACTAATACGGCCTGGGCGTTTTCATTGATGATGTAAAAGTGCTGGTCTTCGTTCATTGAAAAATCTCTTAACACAAACATGTTTAATAGATTTGCAATTACCGAGAAGGGGATTGCACATAGCTCCCATCAATGTGTGTAGCCTTCCCAACAAAGTGCATGAGCTGCCTGACTTGAATTTTAACAGTGTGCATATTTTTGCTGTTCTGAGACTCATTTAGATGATCCATTAACAATGGTCAGATCCATATTGATACAGTGTGGTAAGAACGGATAGGAATAGGTATATATATCATATACCAGAATCATGACTTGGGATGAAACAGATGAAAATAAAGTAATAATAATATAATATAAAATAAAATAATATTTGTTTTTGCATGGTGATTTTAATCACTTGGGGCAATTTCCCATGATATGGAAGCTTGCTAAAATATGCCTCATATCTAAAGATAGAACAAAGCTGCCTGCCTCAGACAATAGTCCACATATAAATATGTTACCAGCTCTGAGCAAAATATTACAAAGTATAGTGAGCAAATTGATATGGGATTATATGGAAGGAAACAATTTAATCTCTGAAAGTCAACATGCCTATCGGAAAGATTACTTCACAGCAACTGCTTGTTCATTCTCTCCACCTATTCAGCTACAATGTGGTGTGCCCCAGGGCAGCTGTCTAGGACCCTTGCTATGTGATATATTTAAATTATGTCTCTTTTGCTCTAGATAAATCTCAGGCTTTATTAGGGAGTCATATCAGTTACTGTGCTGAGGTCCCTATGACACACTAATTGTTGAGTGTGAAACAGGTAAAATAGGAAGGAGGGTGTGTAACTCATTTTTAATATGTATGTGATTGGTTTAATATGCTATATGTGTGAATGTATGGGTATGTATGTGTATATATTTAATTACTTTTGGTGTAGTGTAATAGACAAATATCTATGTAATTGTGTTTACTAATGTTAAATTGTTTTTATAATGAATTGATTAAAGTGTGTTTTTTATTTATTGTGTAGGACTCTTGGAAGTGTAGCCCTTGAGCTAAAAGAGTTCCTAATAAAAACAAGCAAGCAAACAAACAAAACCCACACAAATGTACATGAACCAAAGTACATTCCCACATTTGCATCCTGAGATTCCTAAGATCTTTAAGTCTGGCACACCACAGTAATTGCACCATGAGCAGATGAGATTACAAAAGGGAGAAATGTACCAAGGGAAGCAATAACCACCTCAGGCAACTCTATCAGGGATGTCAACAAACATCCTGTACATACAGAGACAAGAAAAAAGAAAAAAACAAGGACATATACTGTATATATTGCACATTCACTAACCCCTCTTAACTCTTACAAAAACCTAAAGAGAAGCTGCAGCAGAAGTGTCCCTCTCATACATTTCTGACCTCTCAAATGTCATGCATTGTAAATGCAAAACCTCCACATCAACTTTTAAAACAGCTGTAAATCGAAGGGCAAGCCGATGAATCAAGTTTATTATTCCCACTTGGTAATCATTTTAATCCATGAGGGGATTGTCTAGCTATATATAGCCCATCTTGTTTGATTAGTTTGCTGAGATTAGCGTCAAAAGTTTTAGAAAGTTTTAAAGTCCTACCTTGCAAAATGGTGCAGTGCTTCTCTGACTCTCTGAGCTCAGTGGACTATGGGAGTTTAATACCGAGGACTAGGATCATCTTTATTCAGATACTATCGCTCTTGTGCTTTACTTGTACTCAAGGGTGGAATTAAACATACCCATTCAAAACACGTGCACACACACACACACACATGCACGCACTCACGTCCTTTGCCATGCCTCCTTCAGGGAATATTGGATTGTGTTGTAGAAGCCATACCTAAATGCCCTATATGCTTATAGACTGATTGATGCCTTGCTTACATAAAGGGACTTGTTTATTCGTTACTGTGTGGTGTGACTGAGGTAGATGTACTGTCAGTACTTGTCTAAACTACTGGCAAGGGATGTGTGGTGGTTGGCCAGATTCTTGTCAATTAAGAAAGTCATTATCTGTTGAATTATGAATAGGTTTTGCATGCTTAAACTTCATCAGACATCATATGGTATGTGACATTTACTTGGTATCCCACGCAATTAGCAAACATTTTACCGTTTTCTTGGTGCATTGTGTACGGTGAGCTACTAAATGAAGATAGAGGAAAAAATAATGAGTAAGGTCAGATGCCAATGAGATTTAAACATTCAGAGTCTGTACAGTGGGTGAGCTCATTTATCCATGCCTCATTCAAATACCTTTTAGTGTGAGGCTGACATTTTCATAATGGCTAATACATGAGCAGCCATTCTCCTGTAATCTAGGGATGGTAATGCACGGTAGCTAGCGCAGTGAGGCTCTAATTGGAACATGTGAATGTCCCAGGGGATTGTTTAGGAAGAAAGGCAAACTAAAAGTTGTGAAAAACACATATTTCTGAGCTACAGTGGGGGTTTTTGTCGGGGATGTTGGCATTTCCATCAATAGTTACACAGGGGCAGGGTGATCGCTTGCCAGAAGCTATTTTTAAAATTGATTGGAATAAAGATAAAAGTCTGCAGCGGTATGTTATCCCCCATGATATAATCCATAGGAGGACTATGGATTTAAAATTATAATTATTATCCCAATGTTAGTTTGTTTGTCCCATAGAGTGTAGAAAATAATGGACAAAGTGACTGTGATATCACCTGGCGTTGTTCTACTGGCCTGTTTGAAGCCCAGGAAGTGGGATTTCTGGGCAATAGAGGAAAAGGGTGGCACAGGAAAAACCAGACTATAATGCCATATATTGTCAGAAAGCACACTCACATGTTTCCAAGAACATGATTATGTATACACATCCCATCACATCACCATCAGGGGAGATGTTAAAAGGCTGATATTAAAGGTCTTTAATTGAAATGAGCTATTGTGACTATAGCTTATAGAAATATTAGTTATTAGTGGGCTACTACTCCTAACTTATTCTTCCTTTCTCTCCCCAAGAATGTCTGTTGAACTTGCAGTATATTGTGTATACCTTACAGTAATTGTGGGAATTTGATAAATGTATGTGTACACATTTCCCAAGGTAGATCTTGTTAATGTGTACATTTCCCGGTTAACATGGGTGGAAAACGCTAGTCACAGTAGCAAGGCTCACTGCCATGGAACACTGGCCCAGGTGTGCTGCTTTCATATACACACAGACATACACTTATACAAGTCTCTTCTAGCAACCGCCAGTAATCACCTAGCAACCACCTAGTAACACTCTACCAAACACCCTAGCAACCATCTAGCAACACTCTAGCAGCCACTAGCAACCACCTAGTAACTCCGTAGTAACCAATAGTGATCACCTAGCAACCACATAGTAACACCCTAAAACACTAGTAATCACATAGCAGCCACTTAATAACACCCTACACAGCCACTAGTAATCATCTAGCAAACACCAAGTCAAATCCTAGCAACCAACAGTTGCCACCTAGCAACTACTACTATGCCAACTACTATTGGTACTACTACTTCTATTACTACAACTGCTTCTTCTCCAGTAGTTTACAGCTAGCCCACACATTTTCTCCAGAAAATGTAGCTTTCTTGTTGACATTTGCACATAGTAGATGGGCCTTGGTGCCATTTACTTATATTGAGGTGGGTGTTTCAGTTTCAGTCAGTAGAGGGCAATACAGGGAACCGTCTCTACCAGGACTTCCACAGTGGCTTCAAAAGCCCAGGCCAGCTTTGGACCCCTTGGTGCGTCCATCTGTCATGTGTGATATCTCAGACACTAGGGTGGTCTGCATTTGGATGCACAGGGAATGACTCATTGATTGCACCACTCTGTTCTGGCATTTTCAAAATTAAACTGACTGGACCAAGAAGGGCACTACAATTACAGGTCAAAAACAAGGTGACAGAGGGGTTCTGCATCATTCATGGGGGATGCATTCATGCTGTTACCTTATTTAAAAATGCTTTCGTGACAGATTAATTATGTGTTACTCACCTTTAATTCATTCAATAATCGCATAGATTGCATTGGCATTGCACAATCAAGCCTGCAAAACTTGCTCTGTTGTTGTACAGTTGCATGAGCAGTCTCCAGCTAATTGTATATTGTATTGTATATATATTGTTCCAAAGTCCTTGTTGAATGCATGCTATCAAGTGCTTGGGGGTTTTGGATTCTTATGTAGATTTATAAGTGACACTGACAGAGACAAATATGAAAAATAACTAATTTACAAAATCCCAAGCCTTTAATGAGGACGCTGTAAGGAAATACAGTATATTTGAATAGGTAGTCACTAGTTGTTTTTCTTTTTACATTCATACTGAAGAACTTGCAGAACAAATCCCGCTCATTATGATAGCTGAATGTCTCCCTCATATTAGTATGAAAATGTTTTGTTTTCACTCGGTTGGGACTCGGGGAGTCTTGCATTTCATTTCATGACTGTCAGTGTCAAGGTGCCTTTCCAAAAGATTCAGACGTCATTTTCACTGATCTTCTTTGCATCCAAAGTTAATCTCTCCAGTGATTTAAGTGAGTATTCTGCAGACAGATTAGAGATCAGTTAACAATTGTTTTCAAACTTGATCGGAATAGAAACATGCTGTAATTCCTAAAAGAAAACGTGTTATTTAGAAACTGCTGGTATAGGTACCAGGATTGATGAGGTTTCTATCCAGTCTTCAGAATGTCGATGAGTTCTGGACCTATAAGCCCGTATAGTTTTCTGAGCCCCAGTGGAAATAAAGCCATCCACTCCTGCACATCACAGCCTCTACTTTGCCCTGATACGAGCGCCGGCAGCTTGTTTTCCTTTGAGCCAAAATTGAGTAATAGTTTGTATTCCACTGAGGAAGATATCCATCCTAGTTATAGAGAGATAGAAGGTGCAATAGGAGCCTTTATGAGTTTCCTGTCCAAAGCAGGGCTGCCATTACTCAAGCCACGTCAGTGCTGATCTCAGCTCCCCAACCCTGCTGCAACGCTGCTGTCCCCGCTGAATGAGGTAGCAAATAAAGGAAACACACAGCTATTCCCCTGTTGATTGTGTTTGGCCGCTACTAAGTGAAAAGTTATTTAAGGCCCCTATTGCCAGCTGGTGTACTGAAGAGGCATTATTCACGGGTTTGCCCTTACATTTCACTTTGAAAGTTGAGGCGCAAAACTTTTTCACTTTGTAACATAAAACCTTGGTGACCCTTCCATTCACAGTTATCATAAATACATTTAGTAGGCAAGGACGAGGTATTTACCAGGTAAATACATGGTGAGAATAGTAAGTTATCAAAAAATTACAGCTGTAGCTAAGTAGGTAAATACTTACTCATCAAATCAAGTAACTACACTTTTGTCAAAGTTGACACAGTTGTCACAGGCTTAGGATGGTAACAGGCCAAATGTAATGGCATAATTCTTAGGAAATTAGGCTTCACTTTCTTGGAAACACCTTCTCTATCTTTTACATACTGAAAAACTAGTCCCTGCCTTTGTTATATCTAGGTAACATTGCAATGCACCTTCATCCAGATGGACTGACTCACTCAGTCCACTCAGTAATCTACAGTGTAACCCAAAGTCTGCTAGAGTTCTGATTGGAACTATGAGGTTGGAGCTCAACACTCCTATCCTGGCTTCTCTTCGTTGGCTTCCTATAAAGTAGCAGGTTGGTTTTAAAGTTTTAATGTTTGCCCGCAAGGCGTTTCTTTGACTTATTTAATAAGTTTCCCATGCACTTTCCAGCGTGTCCGGACTTTTAACTGTTCCCGCTGTTGGAAAAGTGGAAATGTTGGAAAATGTTGGACGGCAGATGCTTCTTCTTCGGATCTCTACAGTTGTGGTCATTGGCTAAGGGATAAGATCCCTTAGCCAATGACCACCACGACCACCTGAGACCACCTTCTATTAGATTTTTTTCTGCTCCATGTTATCTTTTGTGTTTTGAGACCATCTTGAAGACTTTTCATTCTTTCTGCCTTTTTATTATCAGTTTTCTCCTGTTTTTATTACTTTTACTACATTCCCTTGTTACAGCATATAGTCATAGTTTAATTTACCACATGGGTTAGCTAATTATGTGTAAGAAAATATGATTTAAATTTTTATTTTTTAATTTTTATCATTGCCCTTTTCTTTGAATGTATAGTATCTACCCTTGAAGACCTTCTCAAATGTCATGACAGAAATCCTAACCAACAGGCCACATGCTGAGCTGTTGATGTGAATGGGGTTTGATGCTTAACTGTTCAATTTCCTTTTGAGTGTACGGTATGTCTACACTCTGTCACATCCTTCCAGACTCACATTCAATTTAGATGCAAAACCCAGACCGAGGAAATAAAGTATGTCAGACCTTCTGACCAGTAACATAACTTGGAAGTAATTGACTTTCAGCTGTTAGGCCACGTTCACACTGCGTGCAACTGTGTCGCTCTATTCTGATCGACGGTGGGCGGTGTGAGAGGCTCTGACTTCATCTATGTGGTGGTCTGTAGCTATGAAGTTTTGAACTAGCAATTCCAGTTTTCGTTGCTTTGATATTGCCTTTCATAATATTAGACTGTGTTGATGAGTTAACATAGCTAGCTAGCAAGCACTAACTTGGTATCATTATTTGAAAATAAACAGGAAAAAAAATCTAAATTGCTTTCAAGCTTACCATTGACCCTGACGATGGATACAACCCTTCTCCAAGCATCGTTTTTGATGTTTGTTCCTGTCATTTAAAATAAAAGTTTGAACGGCTGTATCAAATTTTCTTCCATTTTGCACTTGCCATTGTTAATGAAATGAAATCACACTGAAAAAAGGAAAATGAAATACCTGTTGAACAGGCCCATGACCTTTGGGGTTATTGACCATCAAAACAGCACATATGAAACAATATGCACAGGCCAAATCTTGCACAGGAGTGAAGCAGAGATGCTATATTCTCTCTGGTGGTGCTGTGTAAGGATTAGCAAGGTTATTGGAGCTGGCAGCAGTGGCTCCAGGGCAGATTACTCTATGAACGGAACACAATGTGGTTATCCTTAGAGTCTGATCCTCACCTCCAAGACCTCCTGCATCCCCCTGCCTCATCACATCCGCACCCTATGGTGCAATATGCGTATTGCTCTCATATGTCTTTTTAATAGCAAATGCATAAGTAAAAAGAGGGAAATTAGAAGCATTAGGCATTAGAAGATGCACAGGTAAATATGGCATCTCAGTGGCTGCTGAAGTCATAGTCAATGTTGCCCCCATGGATTGACCCCTGCTAATCTTACTTCAAATCGACAATTAGAGTGATGAGTACTGAAAACGGTACAACACAATGGCCTCAGATTGTATGTATGAGATGTGCTTAAGCAGAAATATATACATACAGTATATGGACATGGGCAGGTCTTGGGGTCTACTGTATAATATGTAGAGGCTGTTAAAGAGAAGCCCCTCTAAAAAAATCATTTGCAAATCATTTATTGAGAAATATTTAGGTTACATTTGATTTAATTTCCAATTCATATGTTGGATAATTCAGTGCCAATTTTCATTTCTCAAACCCATAGCAGATAATTATCTGGTTACATGTTCATCCGTTTTCCTCGTGATTGTTCCGCAGGTAATTGATACAGGTTTTGCTAATGGCTTGATTGCTCAGCCTCTGTATCAATGAGGGGCTGTCAGATAAGTCATGGGCGCCAGGGGCCTTTATTGGCCTGTACTGATTGTTCTTTTGCACAATATTCAAATTTTTTTTTAGCTCAGTATGTTTTAAAGCCTTTTTGTGCTCAAGGTATGATGAGCCTTGCCACATGGGCTGCTGGTCGAATCTGTCCATTGGGCCACATAGCGAACAGCTTCTCTGATCACTCCACCAATCATCATCATTGCTGCATTTTTGTCTTTTTGTGCCCACTGGCTCAGACTAAACCCACTTACAGAGCATCATGCCCACACTGCTTTAATAGTTTACCTGACTAAACCACAATAAAAGCCTCATGTATTGAATATTTCAGAGGCGTAAATGGTATTTAAAGTCTCACATTCATTTGAATGATAAGCAGGGAGCCTGTGTATAATACCTCCTTTGCTCCGGTCATCACTCTACATCGTGTCAACCTACCCAAGCATAAATGTCCATCTTCTCCCTTCTCCAGCGACAGCAGTCCATACTATGGCCCACATTTAATTAGTGCTGTCTCTCAAATCCCCCACCCACTTTTCTCTGTCCCCGCAGGCCTCCAGACTCACACGGGTACGAATGAGATGTATTTGCCCAAGTGCGCTGACACTTTGTTCTGCGTGAGGTTGTTAGCGGCCTGCATGAGGCAGTTGTAAGGAGGAGGCTGCATTTCTCGGCTGCTCTCGGAGGTCACTCACCTCCATTACTGGTCACAGGGTTTGCAATTATTGCTTCCTGGTTGGTTGAAAAAAAAGACATTTACGGTGTGAGGAAGAGTGGAAAGAGGAGTAACCCTCTTCTCCAGTCATGTGCGGGTATGCTATGAGTGTGATATGCTGTTTGAGTTGCCGAAGGCCATGATCCACTATGGTTTTTGATTGTTTCATGGTTCCTTGAAAGTGATGTGCTGCATTTCTGCCCAAAGCAAAATAAGATGAGTGATGATGAGACATTCTCCCAACAGACATCCATCCAAGACCTGATGACTGATAAGCAGGGAATTAAGGGTCAACCTGACCCATTTTTTTGCAGAGGAAATGACAAGTCATGGCAAATGATAGTTTCAAAGGCTTCAAAGAAGAAAAAAACATCCTCTGATTCTCTTATACTGTTAGATATCATCTATCTGTGATGTTCAGTGCATTCCAGGAGTTATTTTGTGATAAAGTGTTGTAATTTAGTTTTTTTCGTACCCTTTCACTCAACCTGCCTCCTGTACTTCTACTTAGAAATTTCCTCCATTTCCCAGCAATATCCTAGAGAGAGGGGGGGGGTCTGAAGGAGAGAGAGCAATAGCGATAGTGATAACAGCCCACAGAGAATGGGCTTGCCCTTTCAATTAAAGATTGTTGCTTTCAGTCAAAGTTGGGTGTATGGGCACATTAAATAGCTTGAAAGTGTGGTCATTGAGCTGTAGGTTATACAGCTCTATGATTGCGGATGCGCCCTTTACTCAGAATGCAACATGTCTTGTGGCTGCATTGCATTATGGTCTATTGAGGCAGTGGAGAAATTCTCCCTGTATGTTTGTTGAACATTGGTACAAAATGGTGAGTGTAGCCCTTTGATTGTAAGGGTCTGACACCAAAACCTGATGTCTATGTTGATGTTTTAGATGGCAATCAAACTCCATTGTATAGGTGCACTGTAAAAATCTCAATGTGACATGATGTCATCTATGTTTGGCCAGTTATCGACAGGAATGAGAAAAATACAGCACCAAAAACAACAAAATGGGCCCATAAATACAAGGCATATAGCCAATAACTGTTTTTTGTTTTTTTTTACATGTTACCTATGATGTATGGTGATGCGCTCCCCAAAACCTCAGCCAATGGCTAGGTGAAGACCCTGCTTGTCCCTTGGAGCTAGGGACTGGGAAATGTCTTTAGACTAGGCAAACAACTTGTAATCCCACGAGAAAGTTTAGTTAGTTTAGTTTAGTTTAAGCATTAGCCTAGCCTAGCAGGTGCAATGTGGTTGTCTCGAATGAGGAACAGGCCAAGGCACGCATTCTCTTCTTAGTCCTTAATATCCTAGAGTAGGGTGCCTTCATTTTAGCAGATACATTGTAGTGGCTGGAATGATGTACAGGCCCAGACAATCACACTCTGTTTTAGCATTAACTTCCTATAGAGTAGGAAATTATAGAGGAGGGTGGTTCTGGGAGTCTACTGTTGACCTCCTGGAGGTGTTATGGGCCTAATTCAACAAAACATCTATGATGTTGAAATCTCCAATGACATAACCACACTGCCCTCCCCTCCCATTCCTGGTAAATCTAAACTAGGTTTTTATGTATGCACTCACCCTGGTCTAGGGTCATGAGGGATAACCGCATCATGTGTATTGGCAAATGTACATTGTTTTAGTGGGGAGTTTCCCTTTAAAGGAGCATTGTTCTTTTAAAAGCGTTGAAAAATTCAAAGGGAGGAGTGCGCATGCAGGGAGAATTAATATACCTGGAACATCTTGGGCACAAGAGCAGATGGTTTATTGAGTGAAGAAATTAGCGTTCATTAGACAGGAGGTCGTTATCTGCAAACAAATCAAGCAGCTGCATTAAGGAGGCCTCTTTGTCTACAGCTGTGCTTTCCTTCAAAGGGGAGGATAGTCTTTAACCTTCTTAAGGAGTACAAATTGTATTCCATGAATGCAGGGTCCTACCAAACTAAGCTCAAGATGTAAAGAATAAATTCATATATGTGTACAAGCTGCAAGGGGTTTATCCTTATTCTCTGATATATATATTACTCTGGATCAATCAGTACACTAAAGTATCCTCATTTATTGGCAATCGTCCTCTTGTTTTGCTGAACGGGGTATTAGATTTCCAATTGCTAAGATGCCTTTGTAGGTTTATTATGTTCCTTGTTTGATGAGGGCCTTTGTCAGAGGTCGGTTTTTATTAATTCCTGCTCCTCAGCGTCTTCAGGTGAGGCTTCACAGAGACGATTATTATTACCTCTAGTAATAGGTCTGCCCCAGCATATCTCGACGGAGGTGCAACTGCAAAGTGTTCAACCAGCACATACAGCAACCCTGTTACATCTTTTAAGCCTAAGTTTGTAAGCTTTACGGAGGAGGAGGGTGCTGAAAGAATAATTGCAGTAAACTTAAATGGCCATTACAATGATGTTTTATTTACTTTGTTCCATTTATTCGGATTTTGTACTGTCTACTAACTGTCACTGTTTAAGAGGGCCATTAAGGGCTTATGGAGGAGCTAGTTTGTGCTTGCAGGTAATAAACAGATCAGAGTGAGAATTGCAGCTCGGTCAGAGAAGAGAAACGCATTATTGCCATATGGGTGGCCGGATAAGGGGGAAGGTCATATTTGATTAGGTTGCCTTTGTTTTGTTGTTTTTTGAGGCTGATAGACTTCACATACAACCAGGCTTAGCTCTGTAAGATGTTTTCATTGAAACGCGGAGCAGTAAGCAGATGCGTTTTCAGCACAATTGACTGGTTTTATTTTCACCGCGGGAAGACTAGGCTATTATCAGAGCGATTACACACAATGAATGCCTCCAGAATGGGCTCTGTTGTCAAAATGAAATGCCTTTAAGCCAAAATATCAGCCCCGGAGTCAGTAATAGCCCGGCATGGTTTAACTGGATTAAAGCACAGTGATGACTTACTCTTGTGTCTTTTACTCTCAACTTCTAAAATCGAAATGTCCAAAAAGGAACACGGATGGCTTTGAGAGTAGAATTTAGTATTTCGCCCTTGCAATTTACTTTCTACTGCATTTCTTATAATCTGGATACATATGGGTAGTCATTATTATAGTTTCTGAGGAAAATTAACATTGAATATATGATGACATTTTTCAAGAGTGTAGGTTTGACCGAAAGCTCAGCAATTTTTACCAAGAAATGTGAAATTTGCAATGGAGATAGTGTGCAGAAGCCCTCTTCCATTTTCAACTAGTTTATCCTTCGCCTCTAGCACAATTTCAAGTTAAAATGTGCTGTAGTTCCGCTTATCAACCGAGTATTCACAAACCTGGACTGTGGAGGAGCAACTAATGGATGCGTATCATTTTAGCTCTCAGGTAGATGACAGTAAACTTGGGAAAGCAGGGCAATTTATGCTCAAAACCCAGTGCACACCGGGATATAATTCCCTGTCCTATACTCTTCAGTCTCAAAGCAAAGCTGGGGAGCTGACTCTGGCTCTGGCAGACGCTTTCAGTTCGTGTTGTTCTTCCCTCTCAGGAACAGCAGAGAAAATCTGTGATTGAGGCCGGACCACTTTCTATTCACTTTATCGAGCCCCTCACTGCCTTTCTTTTTTGCTCTGGGTTGTTCAGGCTGAACCTTGCCCTCTACGGTCCTTGAACATTGATTTTGTTCAATTTGGCAATGCAGACATCTGTGTAGGTTTACTTATAGACAGGGTAGCAGACGGATAGAGGACAACTCCCCTATAAAGAGAGAATGAATTATTTATATAACATAGTAACAGCAAATTTCCCGTGAGCCTCATCCCCTCTATACACCCTTAAGACCAGCCACTACAGTAAAACTACCACTGCAAGAAAGACTCTGCT
The DNA here is from genome assembly GCA_900660455.1 of Gephyroberyx darwinii. NCBI lineage: Eukaryota > Metazoa > Chordata > Actinopteri > Trachichthyiformes > Trachichthyidae > Gephyroberyx > Gephyroberyx darwinii. The sequence goes on along the minus strand of CABFOQ010010704.1, from coordinate 15,880 downwards.
ACTACATAATTACTGGGTCAGCACTCTCAGCGGGACGTTTTTTTTTCTTTCAACTGTGACTTTACCTCTTTAGAGTGAAAGTGTAGTGAGGATGACCAAGGGACAATTTTTTTAGCAGGTTTTCTCTTGCAGATTTCTTCATAATGTCAAAGAAAAGAAATGCTGACCTGAGACAAGGTTTCCTCCTAAGCCAGAATAGATTTTCTGATCTGAACAGCAATTTTAACTCAGTAGCCCTGTGCCTTAATATATGCCTTGATCTCTTCCACCACTCTATCCCTAAGTCTGTTGTATTTTTCCAATAGATAGATAGATAGATAGATCGGTAGATAGATAGATCAAATATGTTGCGTTCAGACACAGACACTGCTCTGTGCAAGACCAATATATTGTTTATATATATATTGTCAGGTGTGTCTGTAACAACCAAATATCGGCTATTGGCAGCTCCTGTCCAAAAAATATCAGTATTGGTATCAGCTTTCAAAACCCTGGTTGAACCCTACTTTGCAACATGTCAAAACAACACACATCAACTACAGCACTAAAAGTAAAAGTTGTTGTGTATTTCTAATGGGGATACTTGTTGTTACACTGGCTGGTTGTCTGTCTGCTGCTGTGATGGAGCTATTAGGACCCGTGGTGCTCTTTTTTCACTCTCCACAACAATGACAGCAACACTCGCCCCCCAAATGGAGACACACTGGGCTGAAAGATTACACTTTGCATTATCAGGGTGGCCTGTGAAGACGGGGCCTCTGTGTTCAATTTCATTTGTTTGCTCTAACAGTGCACACCATTAAAGTTATACATTGAGTGAATCTGAAACCATTTTGTGATTGAACCTAGAGTGCTTGCCAGTGTTTCTTACCTTTTGGGTTTTTTCTTGCCGTTCTACTGTGGTGGGAGACAGTGGCTGGGCTGATCAGACCAGCCACTGTCTCCTACTGTGGTGGGAGACAGTGGCTGGTCTGATCAAGGAGGTCATGGCTGTTTAGGTATGCCCCACAGGCATTGTGGGCCAGCAGTGTGACCTGAGAGAGTCACTGATGTGAAGCCAACATGTGAGACATCTGCTCCACGACCCACCGGGTCCTGATTTAAAAGTCTGATACACAGTGGCACTCTACTGGGCCAGACGCCTGCCATGAGAAATGTATGCCCCCCCCCTACTCACTATAAAAAGTCATAAATAAACAGCCAGATGTTCTATGAAAGTGTCATGAAAGTTAAATTTGATATGGTAATTGCAGCAGTGAGAAGATGAGACACAGAATCCGGGGCTTGTCTCTCCTTGGCATGAAAAGTAGGATGGAGGGGAGGTTGTTTATTCCAGCGAAATGCACCTTCAATCACATTTTTTGTACTATCCTTGTCTACATAAAGAAACTTCAGAAGCTTCAGTAGTATTTCAGTCTGTTGCTACATCTGACTTTGTCCATCTGCTCGGGGACTTGCTATGAAATAATGAGAGTTTGCAGAGAAATAAGACATGAAACTAACCATGGACAGAGCCTGAGGTATCTTGAAAAGGCGTTGCAGACACAGAATGTCCTGAACCAATGAACCCGATGCATGAGGTGATAAGTTGTGTCACCATGGAGACAAGTGTTCTTGTTACAGTCTCTCATACAAATTGATTAATTGGATTTGTCCTTGTATTTGCCAGCGTGTCGAATCATCACTTCCTGTCTGTGATGAATTGAAACACTGGCAAATAAACTTAAGAGTGAAATCCAAGAGTGTCTTCGAAACAGCAGCAATCAGCAGCTCCTTCCAGAGAAAGCTGGACTCACCAACGTTACATATTTTGCCTCTCTTGTCCCTTTGGTATTGTGCAACTGTGACAATGGTCAGTCTATTTGAGGCATCCATTTGAAGCACGAAGGGGAACCCTAAGTCTGGGGAAGCAAGGATAGGCTCGATTTAGAGGGTTTCCCGAAGGGTGGTGAACGCCGCCTCCGTCTCCTAAGTCGACTTCAAGTGGTGGTGTTTCCTGTTGTGGGCTAGATTATCTAGATGTGCAGCTACCGTAGCAAAATGAGTAATGAATTGATGGTAATACCCCACCAAGCCTAGGAAAGTTCTCACCTGTCTTTTGGTGACAGGACAGGGCCACATAGCATCCCTGGTTCAGTCATAAGAAGGTTGTCTGCCCCAGTTCATCAGAGAACACCTCAGCATTCCTTACCAGCAGTTACTGTAGATCTTGCTGTTGACTAGGTGACAGTTGTTCTCCCATACTAACTGGCACTAGCTTCTGTGGAGAGATGTGGGCTGAAATGAAAGGCAGTGGCAGATTTACCTGATAGACCTCATGGCCTTTACGCTTTTGAGTTGGGGGGCTGCCATTCGCAGGACCCAGGCAGGGGACCTTTTCCACCTGGCTCTTAGGTTGCCAGTTCTCTGGCCACCCACCCTTCATGGGCTCTGTCTTGGAGGATTGCATCATGTCGATTGTTATCTGGTGGTTCTCCAGTTGTGCAACAAGGCCTTCCAGGGTTCTTGAGCTGGTCTGGGCAGCGTATTTCTTAGCATCAGGTGGCAGCGCATGGATGCAGTGATCGAGGACCATCATGTCCACAGCGGGTGGTCCGTTGCCCTCCGTAAAAACACTTTGGGTGATTTGTGTAAGCGTGGCCACCTGGGTCCCGGCTGGCTGAGAGGGGTCATAGCTCCAGCTGTAGTACTTCTGAGCTTGGGCTGGGAGACTGTACCCATGGCAAGCCAGGATACCAGCCTTAAGCGTTGCATAATTACCCGCCTCAGCAGAGGAAAGGTCCTGACAGGCAAAAAGATGAGGAAAAACTTCCACATCATCGGGTCAGGACAGCCTTGGGGCTCTCGGGAATTTCTCCTGCTGCTGTCATCCACTGGCAGAAGCTTGTAATGGTGGCCTCAAGGTCCGCCTACCTCTTCAGCAAGGTGGCGACAGCTGTGTCCATATTCCTGGGCTCGTTATGCAATGGTGTTTATTTCCAAGTTCAAGCGGCTGTTTAATCAAGCTACCCGCATTCTCCACCATATGTGTCACAGTGGGCTCAGTCTCTGACAGGCGAGAGGGTGAATCAGGTTTGACAAGTGGGGGTGTCAGAAAGGATTAACTCTGGTCTCCACGTTGCAAGTTAGGTTTATTCCTGTACAATCCCTCCTGGCTGTTCCCTTCCCTACACTTCCTCAATGTTCAACAGTCATCAATTCCAAGCATAAAACACACTGTTTGTTGTCTATTTTGGTCTTGGTCTTGACTTGGACTCGATTTGGTCTGGTGCTAGTCTTCACTGTATCTTGAATCCCTTTGAACCCGGTCTTGACTCAAACTCAACTGGACCTGGTCTTGGAATTGACTTGAACTTGACTACAGCCCTGTCTGAACTATAAGAGCTTCCTCATGTTCTATGGCTGTCCTGTTATTATACCCTGTGCCACAGAAATGTCCATCAGCTATACCTTGGCAGTGCTTTAATAGTAACTGAGATCCAAACTGAGCCGGGTTGTCCTCTCTATTGTCCCAACAAAGCACCACTTTAGAGGACGTTCACTTCATCCAGCTCTCTTCACCTCTCTTTCTCTCATTACAATGTTTGCTTTTTTTTGGTTTATGCCATCCTACTTCACACAGCCCCTCGTATTCATTCAATTTCAGCTGCCCTTCACTTTATAATAGAAACAGCCTTGTCCATCTATTTGGTAAAAGAAAACAAAGAAAAAGTAATTCCCAGTTCTTCATGAAGCATTGCTAGGTCCATAAACATAAATCCAACATAATTGCTGTAGATTTACAAGCCACTTGTCATTCTGCAACCGCTTAAGCCAAAGAGATGATAAATTAAACACTGCTGTTGTTCCTTCTATATTTGTTTTCCCCTTTTCAAAATATTTTCAATGAAGCAGCGTGGGTATACATAAATTAAGTTAAGGGTCTGAGATCTATGAAGATGAAAAGCAAAGTCACAGCCATATATGTGACTGATAAGTAAGCTATGTGACCATCAGAGGTGTCTTATGAGCTTTTATATTCCATGATACCTTTTTTTTTGCTGATAATAAATAAATCACCCTTTTGAGGGTACTTCTGCAATGAGGCTTATTAAATACAGAAAAGCAATATTTCAACACTTGAGAGTGAGCACAGAGACTCTCATTCTGCAGAGAGAAGGTGACAGGACTGACGTGGTTGTTATTGCTTCTGGCGGAAGAGGGATTTTTTGGAGAGATATTTTGGAGGGAAATGTATTCCCCTGCCTACGGCATGGACACAAGGCTGAGCTGGGGGGAAGCCTTTGAAGGGCCCCGACAGAAGAGGCAGTGTGCTGGCACTGACAACTGTTTGTGTGTGTGTGTGTGTGTGTGTGTGTATCAGAGGGCAGCAATCTGTCACTGTGGGCTGTCTCAGCCTTGGGGAAATGTGACAGTTCCGTAGCATTGGGGCCTGCTTGGATTCTCATTACCCATAAGGACGTGGCACTTTGATATCCAGAGATGCTCCTCATGAAAGGATCACGGGCTTATTTAACTCCCCTACTTGTAGCTGAAATATAGCCGATGACTTATGGATAATCAGTGTCTATGCTTGATGAGGTGACCCATGCACACAAACAGCCTCATGTTGGCAGAGCATTCCCTCTGTTTACAGGGTTTTCTCTCAAAGGAGGTGCTCCAGTACACTGCTGCCAAATGTGCATATGTACAAGTGTGCCCAAGGGCTTTTTGTTGCATGCATTGATGGGGAAGCTACTTGTAAGGTCTAATGTTACAAGCTACCAGTTACTTCACATTGGAGGAAGGTGGACTACAGCGAAGCTTTGGTTTTTGGCTGCAATTGACATGATTTTCATCTAACAGGTCTCCAAAAACGTTCTGCTGCTCGATATAAACTTCTCATTGAACATCATCAGTCCCTTTCTGTCAGTTTTGGGGTTTGTTTATATGTATTGTATTAAACATATTGCACAATTGCAGTTGAAAACCATGTCAGCTGCAGGCCCACTTATTCTGGCATTTTACTGGCAAGTCACCATAGGATCCTGCTGTACATAAACCAGGGTTACTTTCATATTGTTTCAATGTTAATTTGATGCTAAATCAGTGATTGGACAACATTGATTGAATTAACATTGTTATTGAAATAACATTAACAAATATACAAAAGTATATTTGCTTGGTTATCATATCAGCAACTCCACAACGTTCACCCTGATCCCTCAATCTTGGCTTGTAACTACAATGCACCGATTTCTCCTCAAAGTAGGGAGAAGAGGAGGTCTGTGGGATAAAAACATGTTTCCAAAGGCCAAAAGCAGCAGCACTGAAAACAATAAAGTGACTAATCTGAGGGAGACACCCCCCGCCTCCCCATACACACACACACATTCACAACCAACTAACAAACACACCAAACATGAGCTGCTCCCTCCCCTGTGTTACATGAGAATGCAGTGCCCAGTACACCTCCACAGCCTGACCTCGCTCGCTGCTATTTATACAGTGTGTGTGTGTGTGTGTGTGGGTGTGCACCGTCTCCAGAGGACATCTTTCAATATACTAGAAAGATAGAAAGCTAGCACATGCACATATTTGACCCAAAGGGTTTCATGTGAGTGTGTGTGTGTGGTGGCTATTTACAGAAGAGGAGCGTGGTGTTGTGTGTCATGGTAAAAGGGAATGTAACTGCTCTGTGGATGGAAACAGCGTATAACCCAGAGCGTGCAGCAATGTGCATTGTGTTTGTCCTGCTGCTACGTGGGGAAACGCTTCTTTCTCCTCAATTAGCCATCTTGCTTTTCACTTAATCTCCTTGCTTTATCACCCATGGCTTACTATTAGTGCTAGTGCTAGTGCTAGCTAGTGGAAAACTCAAACAACTAAAATGCCAGCCTGAGATGTCTTTGCTAGAGGCTTAATGGATGACCACAAATTTGATAGTATTTGGCAGAGTCAAGTATTCAACCGCACTTGTATGAGCCAGAGTACACAGAGGACAAAAAGAAAAAAAACACACGATTTTATTTTTGTGATGGCCTGCTCTTTCATGTCTATTGCCATGTGTCCAATACGATTAGCCATGGTATCGTCTGACACTGGTATGAATGCTAGTTGATCTGCTGCGCTTTTCCCACATATAATTGAAACCGTATAGGAGAAAAAAGTCTTACTGAAAGTGTGTGGCTTTCCAGTACAGGCAATCCAAATGTATGATAGATTTTTGGCCTCCTGTAGCTTTTGTTTGAAAAATTCGAGTGGTTTTGTCTGCAGCAATTCGTGTCGGGTTTGTAAATGCCGTAGCATCTGAGAAGGTTTAAGGCTCTCCTTTGACAAGACACACTATGGATGTGGATCCCTTCCATCGCATATCTGAGTGAAGCCACACTCCAAATACTTATTTTGTTTGGGACGTTTTTCCTTTTGATTCCTTTTTCTTTGCTATGCACTTGATAGCTTGAGATGTCAAGCTATGCCAAGCTTAACTGCCAATCAGAGACTTTTTAAATTAAACTTACATTTTAAAAAGAGGAATCAGTCTTTTTTTTTTAAAAATATTTCATGTACACATCAAATGATATCTTTTGTGTACTTTTATTTTTTTATATTTTTATTAACTTTTATTTTTTTTACCACAATTCCCACAACCCCATGATGTCCTCCCTGCAGTTCCCGTGGGAGAACGATGGTCCTCGTCTGAGCCATATAGGGCTGGTTCCTGGCCACAGCACTTCTCTCCAAGTCCGTGGGCATGTCGCTGCAATTCCGACACGCACACCATGGCATGTCTGGCATTACTGCAGATGGAGGCTCAGCATGCCAATGCTGATGCATCATCAGTATCATCAGAGTATCAAAAAAACAGCTCTGGCTGCCTCCTAAAGAGATACCACCCTCCAGCTCCCTCCACTCCTCCATGAGCACTCATAAAAGATGAGAAACATAAAGACTATGGTATATGTATGTTTGATAACATGCTTTGTTCCACATTATTATTATAATATAATATTATAGCCACCTCCATCTCCACCCCGAGTTGACTAATGTCACCTTACAGGTCTTCTAGGCAATGAAGTCCTTCAAATTGTTATCCCTCACTGCCACTTGAGGCTGTCTAAAGCTGTAAAGTTGCCTAGTGCAACTTTTAACAATCAATTAACGTGTTAATGTCAATTTGTGTTGTAATTTGTGTGTTTAGGTTGGGATCTTCAAGTAACAATAACACAATAAGCAGAAATGTGATGTTTGTAGATTTTAGATATACAAGGTAAAAATTTCACTTGAGATAAGCAAGTCTGTCCTGTTCCAGGCGTAGGCTGGATGCACACCCATGCCCCAGGCCCACACCCATGCCCCAGTCCGCCACACAGACATCATCACAAATGAGGATACCATTACAGCAGTGGTATTACTGGTGTGGGTGCATACAGTCATCCCATACATTGTCTGCAGGATCTCACCCTGTGACTAAACAAGCTGTCCTTCTGGAGCCAGATCCGTGTGAAAGGTCAAGAACCCAATCAGAGACTTAATGTATTTCTACCATTGGTGTCTTAAAATGTCCAAGACTATATGATTGGAGACTCTGCCGCCCCCCCACCCCCTTGCCCCTCCGGATTAATTATGACTTCAGATCAAATTCTTACTTAGAGGTCGCAATCACAACAAGTATATCTCATGTATACAGTAGAAAGCAGGGTACAATTGATATGTGTTGTAAAGGTCTGATACATAGTGATACTGTTTATTGTTTACTGCTCTACCACATAAGGTAAAGTAAAGTGTATCTCTATATCCTGTGTCTGTACATGCGCAGTAGGGTTATTTGAAATTTTTGAGCCTGACCAACAGACCCACCGACTGACAGAGTGACTTATACCAGCTGCTGGTCACAGCTAAATATAGTTGTGTCATCATGGGGTCCGGGCTCCACTGACCCAACCACACAATTCATGCAATGGGCATTAGAGTGTTTTTTATTATCCACACCAGAAGTTCAAATGGTTGTATTTTCTCAACATATGGCACCATGTGGCATCTTTAAAATGATGTTTCTGGACAACCTGTAGAATGGATTGAGTACTATGTCAGTACAGTCAGTTTGAGTTTTTGTGTAAATTTAAACAAAATAAATAGGTCAATAGGTTAATAACGATCCCTTAACTAAATAAATCTGCGGTTCACGAGAATATTTTCAAAGGTTTTTCAGAACATCCAAAACGGTGGAACATCATGGCACCTAGATGCAAAACCTGTTCACACATATCTGTACCAAGTTTCACATCTCCATGACTCACGGTGCAGCAGGCTGAGCCTTAGATTTTTTAGGGGTTATGGGTCCCTATGGGCCAATCAGTACTATCCTTAGTGTCCAGGTTATGTGAGGGCTCTTGAGGGATCTATCCACTCTTACCGCAAGACCACATTTCAGCAGACTTTTGCCAAGGGAATTACCCCAAATAGCAGCCCGGACCAGCCTCTTTCTCTCTGATCTATAGCACTAAATCTATCTCATGAGGTAAACCGAGGTCACTGACTGGGCTCAAAAATCATCTGATCATCATGCTCATCAAGAAGTTTGTGTTTAAGTTGTATGTTGCCTAAATTATATACAAAATAGCTGTGTAAAACTATCTTGCTAGTTTATCTGCCTATACTGTAGGTCTTTGATTTTCATTTTTAATGGAATAAATGTTATAAATAAACGTATTTGATAATAACAAGGACAGAGGAACAAACCGACTGTCTGGTGTGTCTGGTGATAACAATATGTGCAAAAGCATCAAACTGATGGTCGAAAACATGATAATGTGCATCCCTGTTGCCTAGCAACATGCCACATACAGCAGCGCTGTCCCATTTGCAACTTTTACACTCACTCAGCCCTTGATAACCCATGCTCTTACATGCCCCTGGAAACACACGTCTGAAGTCTGCAGGGGCTCAGTCCACAAGTCCAAAGGGTACAGTTGCAGCGTGATACCCTAAGTAGGATGTATTATACATTATCTATCTGTCTGTCTGTCTGTGAGCCTGTGTGTTCAAATTCAATTGGCTTTTTCACAGATTTTTGGGATTTTTTGGGATGATTTTGGGGTGTGTATGACATGTAACCTGCCAGTGAGCTGGGTTGTGGCTATCAAGGTCATCAACATTTTAGATTAGAAAATGAGGCAATTCAGATTGCAGCATATTACATAAAACACACATAAAACATGCATGTACCGTAAGTGTAAAAAGAGTTACAACAGCATTGACATCAAACACCTTCCAAATACCGCGCAGTTCAGGCAATTACATAAAGTGCAATGTGCATTAAGATGGGTCAGTGCCAGGCAGGTTATTCTAGTGCAGTCGATATGGAATAGTAAAGTGCAGCGCGGGGATTCAAGTGCAGATCCCTTATCAATTCATGATAATTGTATAGTGCAAAACAGTACATCACTGTTACAACAGCTTATTTTGCTCTTTGTCAAAATCCAGAAAGTTTCCCTTTCCAATTTGGGGAGGAGCGCTTCCCCACATCATTTGTCCGGCTCGTCGAAAAACCATTTGAATTTCAACCACGGTTCATTCTAAGTCAAGCAGCTTGCTCGGTAATTCCAAATAAATGGGGGGAAATGAAACCCTGGAGGACAGTTAGTCTAACTAGTTAGTTCTATAGCGCTCTCTGTTTGATTGGCAGGATGTTTATTACTAATCTGACTGGGCATTAGCGAGGCTGTCTCTCTCGTCGGTTGGAGGATATTAAAATGATTAAGCTGAACAGGCTGAAAGGGACAGGGCCGAAAAAAATGATTGGCCCAATGAAGTGGACCAGAAACACACACAAACATTTCATGAATGAAAGGCTCGACGCACAGTTGGGTTTGTCCTTCGCAGCCGTCTCTGGCTTCTGTCAGTCACGAAACGCTGAAACAGGACGGACATCAGTGCTTCAGAGTTTCTGTTTTAACATTTCCAGCCTTTCCAATCCACTTAGATTCAAGAACTTTATTTGTCACACACACATACAGGGTGTGCAGTGAAATGAAATGCTTAACGGGAATGTGCAAAGGGCAACAACAGTCACAGTATTTACAATAAAAAAGCAGCACAATATTTACAGTAAGAAACACTATTTACAATAGGGTAGAAATATAAATAAAAATATAATAAAATATGAAAATATGTGGAAATATGTAATATAAATTATGTGTAGTCGCTACCTGTATATCTAAGTGTGTGTGTGTGCATCAGAGGGGCAGTGTGTGGGACTTGGTGGGGGCCCTGGTGAGGTCAGAGTTCACAGTCCTGAAACTCCATTTCAGTCTCTCTGTTTCTACAGCGTGACTGCGGAGGCGCTTGCCTGACCGCAGCAGCTGAAACAGTCCGTTGTTGGGGTGGTGAGGATCCTTCATGATCCTACAGGCTCTGGTCCTGCACCCCCTGGTGTTTAAGTCCTGCAGGGTGGGGAGTGTAGTTCCAATTCCAGTTCAGTCGAACGCACTACTCTCTGCAGAGCCCTCCTATCCTGAGAGGAGCTGTTCCCAAACCAGGCAGTGATGCTTCCTGTCAGGATGCTCTCTACAGCTACAGAGTAGAAGGACTGAAGGATCCTCTGGGAGACTCTGAATTTCTTCAGCTGCCTGAGGTGGTAAAGGCGCTGCCTTGCCTTTGGTTTCTTTACAGTGAGCCATTCCTATCAGAGGAATGATAGGGGCGGTCGACTCTCTTGTCTCCTGTCGAACTCACTCTCACACACACAGGTTAAAAGCAATCGGCCTTAATTGGCTGTAGCCGGTGCTGGACACAGGAAGAACAAGCCCACTAGCTCAATTCTCTCCTGCGTCCAGCCTACACCTCACCCTCAAGGGGCTCGTTTAAGGTTGGTTGAGCATTAAGATTAGAACTAGGATTAGGTTAAGGGAATGAAAGTAGTCAATGAAAAGTATACCAATACAAACGTGTGCGTTTGTGTGAACATTTTATTTTTCTGTGTCTTTTCGGAGGCCCGTAAGCAATCAGAGCTACTGCGAGTGGCTCATCCTGTCTCCAGCATCCTGAAAAATGCTTTGGCTTAGTTCTAAATTGCAGGCTTGTGCTGATTCTCCAGGGCTGCCGTCCACATCTGACTCTACCTCGGGGCTGCTGAGAGGATTGGACCAGCCTTATAACACATCGAATTGCCGTAGTTTGCCACCAGCTTTCTGATCGCACACACTGTGAGCGACTTGATTTGATGGGTCGATTGTGCGGCTCCGAGTGTTCTGCAGCTACAAAGGGTTTGCTTCGTGTATTTTTTTTTACGGCTTTGCCTGTCAAGCTTTTCTCGGCTGACAAGCTTGTTGACCGTCCACACGTCGGCGAGTTTCCCTGCTTGCTCAGTTCTGTAGGTAACGGCTTGTCGACTTGTTGATCGTGTTGCTCGCAGTGTGAACGCACACGTTACTGAATGTCAATCAACATTTGTTTCCAACCATGCACTGTGTTTGGATGAGAGTCGCTAGATGAATGTAATCCTCAAGGTGATGCTACTGTAGGTGTGGGTGACATTTCTCAATCTTGCACCTTGCAGAAGAACTGATGTATGCGACTGAGAGGTGACAAGCAGGTTGTGACATGTCGACTTCACCTCCGGTTTGTACGCCAGAGGATCAATGCAGATGAAGGGTTAGGGAACATAATAAAGGCTGACAGCAACAAGGGGGATGATCTTCCTATTCTAATGCCTTACTGTGTTCTGTACACCGGAGCTGGTTGGAAGCCTGTTACCTGAAATGCACTGATTTGGAGAAATATAGGGGAAAGGCTGCCATATGCAAGTGACATGTAAGTCAGATGTAAGCAGGTAAATGCTTTGTTGTTGCCGCTCTCTTTCAGAGGTCAGACCAGTGCAGATTCTCCATGTAAGGTCCATGTTGCAATAACCGCCTTACCTCTAGATGCCTGTTTTTATAAATCAGCATTCCAAGTACGCGCTCGACTCACAGATCTTCATGCCTTATTTACACCCCTCATAAATATGGAGAGTGTTTATGCCACAGGCATGGGAAAGCGTCTCATTTTTTCAGTATTCCTGTTTAACTGAAAGTCACTGTGTCAACTCTGCTGATTCTCGTTCTGATGCTACGACTTTTGCTAGAACTCCATACACTCTGCTCCATCGTCGATCGGCCGAGCTTTGTGTTGTGCTCTAACCTATCAAAGGGGTGAACGGCGTACCGCGTGAGGAGCAAAGCAGTTTCTCAGAATGCACCCAGTAGTCAATGAGGGTTGTTATGACAACATGAATTTTTTTCCTGTGGAGAAAAAGGTCACGGCGTGAATGTCTCTCAGCAGAAGAGCACAGATTGTTCTCATTCATTTTACCGCTGTGCTGAGATGTGTTATGCCACAGCTAAAGAGAACGTGACGATAACACCATATGCCTTTGACTTCTCCTTAAACGCGGGAGCTTACAACAGCAAGGCAATTAATTGTGTGCAATACTGTTGCATCAATAATGACTGTGGAGCGAGAGTGGAGCCATGAATCCCTTGCCTCTCATTCAGAGCTGTGGAGTGGCCTCTACTTTAGCCCTGCGCTAATATCTGAGCCAAATGCACTCTGACACACACAGATTGTCACATGCTATGAACAGCGAGGGCCAGCGAGTGAGAGATGTTATATCTCTTCCACCACTGTCGGATGCACTTACGGCCAGCGCTCAGTGCACCGCCTGTCATCCCGATACTCCCTTAGTGCTCCTCGCAGAGACAAAGCCAGGACTCAGAGTCTTCTGTAAGTAGCCACGGAGTAAATGGCCAGCGTGGAGAAGTCCCAAGTGGCCCTCTGGAAATAAACTGAGTGGCCACCTGTCAGATGGACTTGACTGCTTGTACAGTACTGTACAGGCTTGGTTCAGCAGTATGGTTTCACTACTGGAAATAGAATAGAATAGAATAGAATAAATCTTTATTGTCTTCACGAGATGGAAAATTGTCTTTGGCAACAACAAAGTGCTCACGAAAACAGAATCCACAATATCATTAGTCAATCACAATAAATATCTGTATATCTGATGTGGTGCATTTGGACTGAAAGATGTTTTTATCCTGACTGACTGAAAGTTTGTAGTTTTCACAGTGAACCAGTGCATCTAATCTCACTATGTAATTTCTTTCTTTTTTTTAAAATTCTAAAACAAACAATCTTAACAAACAATCTTAACACCCTTCCCTCCCCCAACCAAAAGGCTCACACTCACCCAAACAAAGTAAATCAAACAAATTAAGATGTAATACAATGCAATATAAACATGATGCAGTATAGTCTCACTATGCAATTTCATTTAA
>CABFOQ010010695.1:23465-40006 GCA_900660455.1 Gephyroberyx darwinii | reverse complement strand
CCCCCGTGCTCACGTGCCAACCACATTTCCTTGTGAGGTTGGCATTGTACGTATTCAGTTACTTCAGTGTCAAAGGCTTATTCCAGCTCTCTTCTAACTCTCTTCTAACATTCAAGTATTTTCTTTTGTTAATCAAGAAAGGCTTTTTTCTTGATTCACTTAGAAGGAAATAGTTCTAACTTTGTTTGTGGCCATTATGTTTGTGCTTTCTGTGGTTGTTGCTTCCCGACAGGAAAAATCCCTCTTCTGCTAGAGTAGGCATGTAATATTGATGCAGAACAGACTCTGCGAAACACAGAAATCAAATGGAATCCAAACTGAGTTCAAATGTCGACATCAACACATACATTTTTGATCATTGCAAACCTACAAGACGCCAGTCCTTTTAAAAGGAAGCCACAGGGGCATGTGTAACGGAGAATATATTTAGAAATAAGTGATATTTCAGCGTGTCTTTCAATCCTGACTCCGTTCAGCTCCGATTCATTTATGAGAGGGGCAAATACTTGTTGAAAGAGTTTGTTCAGGAAATGGTACTTAAACTGGCAAGTGGAGGTTACCCAGACAGACTGCTTTTTACAGTTGGGGATTTTAAATGCACCATGGAACTGAAATAGACCAGCTTTCAAAGTAATGGCATTTGCTATGTAGGCCTACAGACGTACAAGAACATACATTCCCCCGCCATCTAGACTCTTGATCATGAAGCCAGAGATGGGGCAAAAGTGGTCTGATAAAGTTTCAACAATGTTGTTCCAATCAGTTGTATCTCTTCCAAATCATATCTGAAGATTCAACGTTCATCCATCACTTTTGAGTTATGTACCATCTATCACGTCAGTCCAACCCTGAATTGTGATTGAAATACATGTATTGGGCCTCTGTCATGCAATGTAATCCCTCCCCCACGTCTTCCATAATTCAGTAGCAACCTTGTCCAAATGCAAAGTGCTTTTGTATCCGATTACATTACAAAGTAAATGTCAGCAAATCCACCAGATGCTGTCCTACTGCTGAGCTTGATTTCACTGGTGTAGTACCCACTACCACCACTAGATGGCGGTAAAACACAGGAGGCGATATAAGATCAGCAAACTTACCTGTCTCCCACAGAAGGGCAAATAAAGTAGATAAAATCGCCTCGTCTTCTTCCCATGCCCGGCCAAGCCCTCTCTGGGGTGTCTATTACCTGGCTGGGTGGAGATGGAGATAATCCTGAAGCTAAGAAATGCAGTGGTGCAACAGGCCTGTGTCTGTCTGTCTGTCTGTCTGTCTACCTGCCTGATGCAATCCTGCAACAAGGCGGTTATTCTGTGATCTATCTCCCTGCAGTACTTTTACACTTGTGTGAACGGCTATTTGCGCTTTGCTAAAAGTCACCAATCTGGCGCAACCTCCAGTCTCAACCAGCTGTCAGTCTTACGCTGAGAGCTTTTGTTGTGAGTCTTTTGTTACTGTACGACCTTTACTTTGTAAAGGTAACGTTGTTTCCGTTCACAAAAGCAACATGTCAGAAAGAAGCTGTGCGTCTGGGGCAGAACAACGAAAAAAGAAAAAGAGAGCAGGAAATTAAACTAAAAGCAGGAGGCTCGCTTGTTTTGTGACAGAAATCAGTTTTTTTTTTGTTCCATCCATTTAGCTAATATAAAGCATCCCGGGGTGTTGGGGTGAACGTGCAGGCAGTATGATAGTAAATCAAATAGACTGTTGGATACTATAAAGCACTGTACACTATGAAGGCCTGCATGGTATTCTTTTACATGCAATCTACTGTTAGAGCTAACTTAATTTGCTATTCAATAAAAAATAAAATAGTAATTTACAAAATTACAATCTAAAATGTTTATTTTATTCCATCCTCTATTTCCATAGAAACTGTTTATTTCAGATATAATTGAATATGTGGCATTTCTTGGAGAAGGATGTAGTGTTTAAAATACCTCTTTCAGTAATAGTGATAATATTTGATTTTTGTTTTGTTCTTGAATTCATCTCTGATTTGCTTTTTACTTTTTTTGCACATTTGCATTACTTTTGTAAGACTGTTTTTTTAACATTTGTTACAGTCCATGGTTTGATATTTTATTTATATTATTGCAAACATTTTATTTGTGTGTTATTTAAATTTGGGCTTTTTCTGTTCTCACTATGTCCCTTCATTGTTCTTGTTTCACTTAAAGCTGCTATAGGTAAGACTGCCTGTTTTGGCTAATAAATATATTCCTCTAAATATCACACATTTAATCCCCTCATTTGGTAAGTCTTGTGGGAGAATTAGATGATATGGTAGAATTCCAGGAACAGCGTTGTTTTTCCTCCATTTGACCTGTTAAAGTGACTTCTGTGGTGCTTCCATCCAACCGATCAGGTAAACTCTCCAGTGTGCTTGCTTTACCTCAACTAAAAACCAAAGTATTTTCAAAGTCTGACATTTAGTTTTAAAAGCTAAGGCAGGACAAAAGCTCTCCCCACTCTAGTGAGTTTTGTCCCGCAATAGCTTTTAAAACTAAATGGGCATATCAGCCTTTCAAATGACTGCACAATCATCCGCAAACATTCAGAGAAAAAAACCTTCAAGAGATTTGTGCTATTTGGTAAATAATGCAACATATGGTGTGTATTGCATTTCATTCTGCCTTCATTATTTACAGACAAATGTACATTCATGCTTCATATTTTATTACATATAAAGCTGGATGTTGCAACAAATGCACGGTCTCCTCGATCCACCTTTTAATGTTTAGCACAAACAAAGCTTTCTGACAGTCGATAGCCGTAGCTGCAGTGAAAGCATGATGATACACAGAATATAGCACTTGCAAATAACACTTTCGTTAAAGTTTAAAAAATACAACGAGTAGGAGATGTTATTCCAGCACAAAACACACCTTGGATTAAAATATTACATTAAAAAACAAGCAAAGAAAACAAGAAAAATAGAGTTGCCTCATTACCCCTTGTTTTAGTTTACTTATTGGCTATTAAGGTTGTCTACAATATGTCCTCCAAAATTACAAACATATCTTTTGTATCACAACAATATTCAGAAATATGCATTGGTCACTAGAAATACAGAGATCACTATCCATGAATGCAACCGTTTGCAGGAAGATAAAATGAGAAAAATCACTCACAGATTTGCTGATTAACTCAACTGCTCGCTTAGTCGACAAACTCCTGGGACTATTAGTCGACTACGTATTTCTACGGCTGGGGACAGCCCTCAAAAATCCCATAATGTACAAAAAATAACAAATATCCAAGACATGACCTAGCAAAATATTTAACATAACTTGTGTCAGACACTTGCACTTCGTAGCATGCATCCCGCCACAGTTCGCCTCAGGTGTGGTCACTTCTATTCATTCTGAAATGTTGCACAGACAGACTGTGCTGACTCTGAAGATCGATTTTTTTTTCTATCTTGTGCGTTACTCACCAAAAATTCATTCCCCCTGTTGCTAATTATCAATAACAAAAAAAAAAAAAAAATGCATGCCAGTGGTGACAACAGATAGCCCGGGCAGGTAGAGGTTGACTGTTCATGAACTGATATGAAGGATCAAATATAGATTTGAATCATGCAGTTGATGGCTGTGATACAGTGAACAGGCAGTAAGAGGAATTGAGAGTGGATGTTATTAGATTACAACAGATTAGATGATTGTATCTCTCTCTCCAAATATCCACCCATAGCTCCACTGACACCCTGGAGGTAAAGTGGGGCTTTTTTTTTTATTTTCTTTTTTTTTTACCTTCTGACGAATCCCCTCTCCAGCCATTTCTGGTCTACCATAAATGGTCAAAAGGATTGGCTGTAAGAGCTCAAGTGAGATATGGGGACTTGGCTGAAACGTGCTCTAGGTGGTGTTGTGGAAAAGGATGGGCTTGACCATGCCCGTGAGGATCTTGGGCACGTGCACGCTCACTATCTCTGAGATCATCTCCGGGAAGCTGACACGTGTCTGCAGGGACTGAGCTTGGATGTACAGATCATAGGTGAACTGGTGTAGTTTCCTCACAATCTGAGAGTACGAGGGAAAGACGAGGAGAGTGGAAAAGAAATAGAGAGACACACAGAGAGAGGGATAGAGAGAGAGAGAGCACTATTATAACAGGATAATAACATAGTACTACTATTTCTAATACTACTATATACCATACAGCATCAATTTTTTTTTTTTTTTTTTAAAACGAACACAACTTGCAAATATAAACACAAATAAAACAAACTGTATTGAATTCTGTCTTTAAATGTGGTTTTGCAAGCTGTAGCTGCACAGGCAGGGAGTCCAAAGCCTAGGGGCCTGAAAGGCAAGCCCCGGTCAACTTTGGTTTTCTAGCCTAGAGTGTGCAATGGCTGGGGGGGCCCCTGCCACAGGATCCCAGGCTGTGCTCCAGCACATATTAAAAGATCTGAGATGTAGCTAGGAGGCAGCTTAGCCTCAAAAGTAACTAGTAAAAATCTTGAAATCAAGTCTAAAAGTAATAAGGCAACCAGTATGGAGAAGCTAAAATAAGGGTAACATGACCCTGTGACGTGTGTTCGCCGATGGCAGCAGAATCCTGCACAGTCAGGAGCTGTGCCACGGCTGGTTAGTTGAGACGAGGAGAAGGGATTACAGCGGTCAAGGTGAAATGATATAATGACTGAGCCAGCTCAAGATTATGTCGCTCAAGACTTCAATGTGATAATTTATAGGTCATCTTGAACCAAACTACTTCAACGTGTCAGGTGCTGTCTATAAAATGACTTAAAAAATGCTTTTCTAACTGAGGGATGCCAGTTAATTACAAGTCACCACTATACATATGGTTGCGTGCCAAGTGCTCTTGTATGTGTGGGGTAGAGTTGAATCTATTTCCAGCTAGAAATAGCCCAGGTATTAGGAGCTAAAACAACATCTCTCTACTACTTTAAGAGTCAGGGTATGGCGTGTTTTTGTGAAGTGGAGTTGGGTTTATTACTGGCTGGAGGTAGTCCAGCAGCTGCGTGAGCTGGAACAGTCTCTGTGTACGGGTGGTCTCTCCGCGGCGGCTAGCCAAGCGGTCCAGCTCCTTGATGTAGGAGGTCCGCAGCTCATCAAAACAATGCTGGCTCCTCAGACCCTCCACCGGCACTGTGACCACAAAGCCAGAACACAACATTCATCCCCACGGACTTTATCCATCCCATCAATGCTCCGGACTAATGTTACAGTCTATTATACTCGTATTTCACTTGCTGAGTTGACAGTGAACTCGTTATTTATTATTTGAGACGCGGCCCCTGATGCACTCACTGATGCTGAAGAGGAGCAGGGCCTTCATGCAGAGGAACTCCTCCCGGCTGACGTTCAGCAGGCAGAACCTCTGGGACAGCAGTTTCATCCTCATGCAGTGGTCATACATACTGGACACTTGCATCCGCTGGCTGCGAGACAGAGACACGAGGACAGCGGGGAGGGTGACAGGAGGTAAGGGGAAAGAGAGGCGAGGCAGAGAAAAATATGAAAGTTGGAATACAATTAATGGCAGGGAAAGCCAGGAAAGAGGAAAAAGCAGCAGAGGTGAGAGAAATGAGATGGATAATGGAAAAAGAACGAGACGGAGAGGCAGAGAAAAATGAGGGTCAGCGACAAGGGCAGGCGTATCCATTACTATGCAGGTCAGCAGCAGCCAGCCAGAGTGACAGAGGTCTAATGCAGACAGAATGAGTGTTTTACTAATGCTGCATGAAACAGCCAAGTGTAGGCCGCTCCACGCGCCCTGCGCTTGCTTTAGCATTCTTAACAGCATCCTCTCTCAACACTACTCTGAACACAACTTACTGATAGTACCGGTCTTTATGTGTGTATCATGTAACTCAGAGTTGAGTTTAACAGAGGTTTTAACAGTACAGCAATGAGATAAAAGACAGAACTTTTAACTGTCACAAACATTTCAAAAGAGGCTGGAAGAGGTGGTGTGAATGATGAAAGATGAAAAAACAACTCATTGCAGCCCCAGTTCTGATTTTAGGTACTGATGATGATTTTTGCACTGATGAAATAGAATAAATCATCAACTGAGGTGATCCCTCTGCGGCCACATGCAGCGGCTGCAAAGGAAATGGTAAGAACAAAATAGACTTGTTTACCGTGCAGGCTAAAAAAGACACTGTTCTTTTGTGTGATTTGAGTGTTCCTCTCAAGTTGGTATTCCACTGGGTGTTTTTCTGTCTAATCACGCTGACAACATGAAATCCCACGATATTCCAACAAAGTAAGTTGTCACAACAATCACCACAGCAGTTTAAACGGACAAAGTTTGGCTGATACAGAGACTGAACCCGGTTTGACAAAGTGGACAAACTGTATTAACTTTGTTTGACTGAGCAATTACATGTTAGTTTGGTATCTCTACTAAAATGGAACGTTTTATTGACTCACTCATTGAAGACTAGATCCGGGGCGAAGTAGAGCATGGACCCGTCAGTAAGTGTATAGGACCTCCAGCCCATAGCAAACACCATCACTCCCATCCACGATGACTGAATCAGAGACATCTGATCGTCCACATGCAAGTCACGGAAACCTGTTAACAACACTCATTAATAAATCTGCTGGTGATGTTAAAATGAGTCATATGATGAGACATGATATAATACCACTTAATGACTCGGTGAAAAAGATATATTTATACCTAAGTCAAAGGAGAAGGTACAGTGTTTTTGTCAGTTCAGGGCTGGCTATTTTGAGCCCTGTCATCCTTGGGTTAAACATGAACATATCCCCCTCTAGTGGCTAATATCTTAAACAGGCTGGTTGATGTGTCATGTGGCTTATATAACTTGGCTCAGAGAAAAGTGTGACTCTGACTCTACAGCAATAACTTGTGCTTTTACTGCTCGAATTTGATAGTTTGACTGGCAGGGATTTCTGGCAATGCCTCTTATCTGGTGGATACGATCTAGTATAACTGGCATGGGGCCTTGTCCAACGCTGCAAGTGTTGACATGAACCAGTTTACCTGGCATAAAAAAATATATATATACATATTTTAGCATTGCATACCTCATCTTGGATACCATCAACTAGTAGTTACAAGTTTCCTTGCACCTAACCCTCTCCCTCTTCCATTCTCTTACTCAATCTTGATGACAAAGCCTGACCTTGCAGTGTTTTTGCTTGCATGGCCTTGTTGAGATGGCATTGACTAATGGTTTATCTAGCATTATGTTGGACCTGTGACAAATAGGTTAGGTTAGTACGCATAGACTACCTGAAACACCTATTAGAGATTAGTTCAGTTTCCACAACCTTGTCCCAGACTAGTTTACCTGGTATTGCCTTGGCCCAGCGCACCACACTAACCAGTTGTCTCTCTCCCAGCTGGTTGAGGCTGGTGAGCAAAGACGCAGGGCCATCTGGCTGGGCAGGGTCATGTCCTGCATTGACCACAGCTGGTTCAATAGCCTGCAGGACACTGAGCAGGGAGAGGCAGGAACGCAGGCTGGGTGCAGGAGCTACAGCCCAGGCCTGGGATGATGCTACAACCAGACATACTTCAGATTGCCATACTGACCAAACATGACAAAAATCAAATCAAAACAATATATAATATTGTATTTTAAGTATTTCACAAAGTGTTCCACAAAGGAAGCATGCTGAATACTGTATATATGTGTTGATAAATCATTGCTGGAGAGCATGGGGGACATTGATCCTCACCACCTTCAGTCTTGACAGTTGTACTCATGGCTTCCATGACCCCATCCTTCTTCCCAGCTCTCTCACCTATTTCTCCAGGCCCCTGTGTCGTAGCCTGAGGCTGCTGCTCCTCGCCGTTCCTTATCTGGCCAGCTCCCTTCATCCTACGGCCTAGAGAGTCCACCACAGACAATAAAGGATGAGAAGTAGAAGAGAAAAAGATAAAACAAGAGGCCACCACTTCAGTTTCCTTGATGATAACGCTACGGCTGGGAGAACCAAGGAGAAATAGCTTAGCATAGAAAGAATAACCATGGGAATAACAACCCGTGGAGTCGTTCCTTGCATAAGCCTGTGAGAGAGTTCTCGATTATGTTGGCCACTGTGCTCTTTTGGCCTGTGCTGAAACTGTAACAGTGTATTCAAGCTGGAACATTTGATTAGTGAGTGCAGAGCCAATGCATCTAAGGTATCTGACCTCACTTTCCACATTAACGAGTATTTCTCTCCTCTTTCTATGCTCATTTTGAGTTCCTCACCTTTGAGGCTCATCCCCGACAAGAAGCACCTCTTTAGACGACAAGAGGCGCAGTTTTTTCGCCTCAGCTTGTCGATGGTGCAGTCATTCCGGCTGGCGCACAGGTGGTTCTGCTTACCTGGGGACACACACACACACACACACACACATACACATACATACACACACACACACACAAGTCCTGGGGATGAGGGAGGTGCTTTGGCAATGCCCCAGCTACCACTCATAGCAACAACATGTGGGTGTGAACCGATAACAACAGATAACTTGCCATCATAATCTGAGGTCGCTGTGCCCTGTCTGCATTAGTGAGCGAGTAAGTGGGAGTAAGCAATTGAATAAGTGTACAAGTGATTGATGGCGTGTATCAGTGTGCATTTGGGTGTGTGTGTGTGTGTGTGTGTGTACCAGACCCACCTGCAGCAGCCCTCTTGAAGAATACCTTGCAGCTACCACAGGTGACTGCTCCATAGTGACAACCGGAGGCATCATCTCCACACACTTGGCATGCTCTCCGGTCAGACAGGTACACACTCATACCTGGAAACAAACCCTCATACCTACACACACACACACACAAAAAAAACCTATGAAATAAAGGATCTTAGTGAGCGGGCCTATTACCTGTTTAATGGGCATCAATAAAAATTAATGCAGTGCTTTTTGTCCCATTCCAGGAACAGGATCTGCAACAGGTGCTGTATCTCTTGTTTATGGTGACATTGATAGATTAACTTGTATTCTGTGCAAGGTTACTCACAGCAGAAATAAGGACGGTTCAGTGAAGTTGGGGCAAACTTTAGCCTAGTTGTGTGTGGAAACACAACGCAAGCACTTTGTGGAAGCAGTACAAATGATTTAACGCTATTAAAGAGAGAATACTGCACCACAACTTCACCTGCAATCAGATAGAGCAGGTTTCTACAATACGCCTATAAGTTTAGCTAGTCATTGCAACAACAAAAAATAAGTGTGCTAGACAGTCTACAGGAGTCCAGTGATTTGTCCTGTCCAATCCTGTGTGTCCTGCAGCCCTTTGCAAAGGCGTCAAGAGAGTTTAAGACAAAGAAGGATGTGGAAGGATACATTCATTTCATAAAACCCTCTTCGCCATTGACAATCCTATTAATGTCACTCACTTTAAAAGAGAATGACTAAATCCAACAAGGAAACACTCAAGATGGGAGAAAGGTGGCTTGATAAATACAAATATGACTATGAGACACTGTTTCGTTCAGGCTCTGGGCAGCTATTACGTAATACTAAATATCCCTAACCTCCCATGCAACCTTGAAGCCTGCGTTTATTACAACAATTGCCAGGATTGCCCTGTTGGTCTGATGTTAAAAACTATTCAGAATAAAATTGTTATTTACCTCAAACTCGTATCGGTACAATCCATCCAACCGGTCTGCTCAGTCTTGATAGAGGAAAAATTGCCGTGCCTTAGAGGAACTGCACTTTGATAACTTTCCACTTGGCCATAGCCTTGTGCCATCCCTGCTTGCATGCCACATTTTCCACCGTCCTGGCAGTTGTTGTAGGGGACACAGTGGCACTGCTGCTGCCTCGATCCAAGAGAGTCTTGCCCATAGTCACAATATTTACAGAACAAATTATGTCCGCCGGATCCGCCTCTCTCCAGCTCGGTTCGGCCGCTGCGTATGCGCTCACTGACGCACCACACACCCGCCGTATCTCTCAATAGTGCGGGATTTGCGGAGTAAGCTGAATGCGGTTTTAAAGGTAAGAGCTCGTCCACTTGCGAGGGGACGGGCTGCACGTCCACAGGATTCAGAAACAAGTTAGACTCCTTGCCGACATATCGGGTTATCGCCGGGCCGCGCGTCACGGTCCGCGCGCTGTCCATTTCGCTTGATCTGAGCAGGTTCATACAGCCCACCCGATGTATGTCCCGACACTCTTCAAACTCTACTCTTTTTGGGTTTGTTTCATTCGGAAGATTTCTGGTCAATTCTGAGGTCAGACTTACAGCCACTCCTAACTCTGACGCACCAGGGGAACTGTTTCCCAGAGTCTGGGCGCACTCAGCGAAGGCACTGCGAGAGCAATCATTTATGTTATTTTGCTGAGAAGACCCCAAATCCAGACCCAAAGACACGGACACTGCGTTACTGAGCTCAGTAGTAGTTGCACATGCACAGGTGTCCGAAATTTCTGCGCCCGGGTGAAAGGACATCTTCGGCTTGCGAGGTTAGTTTCAGTAATGTTGGGTGCACGAGAGATATAACAATACTTTCCTAGGCGAGAAAACGCCTACCCAATGAGAGTGCGGTCATGTGTTTTGTTCGGCTGCTCTGTGTGATAAAACGCGAAACAGATCAGCCGTCGACGTAGGTTTGAAAGAGGAAGTGAAGTTCAGCCGATCTGTTGCGCCAATTAAGCGCAAACGACTTTCAAATTGTAATTGCGCACTCAAAGCAGTTCCCAGTTCAGTCTACACCGATGTCCTGTTTGAATGTGACGTTTCTCAAACTCTGGCCCACTTTCCAAACGCTCTTTATTAATTTATTTGTATGCGACCTCTGGAGTGCAGTTTTGTCCCGCAGACCAGTTTATACACTTCCCGAATTACACAACCCCCCAAGATAAATAAACCCTTTCTAATCTGTCGTCAAATTGCCGCAGATCTTTGAGATATTTCAACAAATTGGCTCTTTGAGCACATTAAAGTTTCCTAATCTTATAATTTTATAGGCGAGAAGCTACCTCACTGATGCACACAAGACTGTATTAAATATCAAACATTGGTGATATTTATGTTTTATTACTGAGAAAAGAGCTAGGATTTAACATTTAGTTGGATGAAAAAAGACGCCTCCAACGCCATTCCTTTCATTAACTCAAATCCAATAAGATTTTGCCATCAAAGCAAATAATCATTGTTTGAAATATTAAAATGCATGTAATAAGATTGACACTTGCATTCTCTTTCATTTCTATAGCCGGTTTCAGGGCAGTGGCAAACAACATTTCCATAAAGGATTGCATTGATGATCCCTGATATGTGCATGAAACAGAACAGAACTGGGCATGAAGACATGTTTTATACAGTGGATGCATGCTTTGTTGTTTTTATATGAAATGGCTTTCCAAATAGGTTCAAGTCACTCTTTCATTAACCCCTTTTCAGATTAAAGGGCACTAAAATCATGTGCATAAAAGGCATCAAAGCACAGTATCACTAGGTTGGACGTGACATGAAGTTATTTATTTTACTACCCATGCAATAATCTGCAGCTACATTTCTAAAATCTCTCTCTCTTTGTCCAATTTTACCATTTATCTTTATCTTGCATTCAGCTTGAGCGGTCCTGAAACAGACTGCCTCACATGGACTCAAACTCATCAATGCGTTGTTTGGTGTTGCCCTGACGAATCTGACGGAGGGTCTTGTATTTGTCACGGCCTGCCTTCACATTGTCAGCGTGGATCAGGTCGTTGAGGGTCTTCTTGCTCTCGTCTACAGCGCAGGCCAGCTCAGTGCTTAGGAACTGCGAGAGAACACAAACCCACTGTGAATGAGATACTCTTAAATGAGACTCTTTAGGAAAGTATTCAGAAGCCTCCCTCTCCACCCCCATCTCGTATTCCCCTCCTTCCCTATCTGAAAACACCCCATTGTCCATGTCACTCTGTTCATTTTTGTGCCCAGTCTACTATCCAACATCATGTCATGTTTTGGTTGTGAGATAGAGACAAAACTTGTTTCAGTTACAATAGCTCTGGATGAAATTTCCATTTTTTTCCCTTTATCAATATTTGTAATGAAAAATATACAAGAGCACTCTCAGGATAACGTGTCCTGAAGCCCAATTTTTTGAGTCACTATTACAATAATTAAAACCTCTATGATGCTGGTGTTAACAGACAACACACATAGAATACTAAAACTCACTTGGTGTTTTCAGCTCTGTAAAATGTTTATCAAGTATGTTTTTGCTATGACAACAAAAGGCTGCTTTGAAACATAAGAACATTTTAACTATAAAAATAAAAAGACATTGGGCCTCATTCACGAATCAGATTTGATATCGCACGTTTCTACGAAGATAGTCGGATTCATCATTTTGTTCCTATCTGAATTTGTTCGTTGGTACGATCAAATCCTCCGTGTGATTGGAAACATGTGGGAAGACTCTTGGAATGAAACATCCATTACAGAGTGCAAGACATCAACAACAACAACAGGATGTTTCAGTGGCCTTGTAGAAAAAAAAGACCTAACAGGCTGAAATGGCGTATTTGCTGATCAACACAATTATCAAACTTGTAATGGTTGATCACATGGACTGGACGCCTTACAGATACAATAACAGTCCTACCATCTGATGAAGATGCAGGCTGGATCTGACCTGAGTCCAGCTCCAATGCCGACTGGACACCGGACTGTGAGGTCTCTCCTATTATTGATCGATCCTCTGATCCATGTCGGATAGCGGCTCAGTGCTGCCGTCCTCCTGTGGCTCATCATATGTGTCTGCTTCTCCTTATACTTTTTTACAATCTAGTTTCATGTCGAACCATTTCTCCTTTTTTTCCCTTTACCTCAGCAACTATTATAGTCTGTTTCTGCTGAAACAGCACTGACAGCGTTAATAATTTCTTGCCAACTTTTATGTTTACGAACAATTGGCATTCATCAAATATACACCTGTTCGACGCACAAATCGATATTTCCCGCATGTTTCATGAATCCCACGTTGGTATTTTATTACGCACGTAAACACGACACATTTATGAATGATTTAAGAAAAGTTTGGTGAATGAGGCCCATTTCCTCTTCTGATGCGCCTATGCAATATATAGTTTTATTCAGCATGTCTAGTTGCAGCCATGCCACATAAGAAGAAGACCAGGTATGTTATTATGTTAACACAATTTAACTCAACTATGAATCCTTGGTTATTGTTTTGACGTGGTACTTATATAAAATACCTACATGGTTTTTCAAACTCTCCTGCAAGCACTAATACTCTAAATCATACTTTGTGTTCAGTATCAACACACTTGTAACTGGGATTACATTCACTTCCCTTGCAAATGCCAACTCTTTGATTCATTTCACTGCTCTGGGTTAAAAGGGCAATCCAGGTGTTTTGAGCCACACTCTTTCACCAGTGACTGACTGGCAGGGTAAAGGTTAAAATGACGGACTTTCAACCAGGCTACCTGCTCAGGACCTTGTGAGGGGGGCAAGTGGAAGGAGAATTTCCCTACAGGAGTCAATACAGTAACATTATCCCCCTTAACCTGACCTTGAGGTTTTTCTGGAGCCTCTGGTTCTTCTGGGCTTCTGTCATTCTTTCTTCCTCACTGCGGTCTCGGACCATGCCGGGTGAGGTCAGCTCAGCGCTAGCCTCCGCGCTGCTCTCATCCGTCTCATCATGCTCGTGCATATGAGAGTGCACTGAATCCTGGATGTGGACACCTATGAGTTTAGTCTTCAGCTCCTCTTTGGTTTGCTCCAAATCACCCTCCACCATCATCGCCTGTCAACACACACACCACTTGCAGTGAAGCACTGTGGTTAGATGTTAGAATGGAAGTACACACCAACATGAAGAGTTTTGTTATAAAACGAGATATGCACCATTTGGCACATACTCATACAAAATGATTGGTACCACAACATCAAAATAAATGAAGGTAAGTTTTAAAAGGACAGTCTTTGGTTAACATCATTTTAACACTTAGAAACTAGATCCTCTATATTTTAGAGCTATTTATTGATATACAATATGAGACATAGTAGATATAAGAGGTATAAGACGTTTTCATCTGCACACACACTACCTGGGCCACATAGGGCAATGCACTGACTTTCAGAAAGTTTAGATAAACACAGTATTTGAAAATCTATTTCTATACTTCAACGTAACACCTTGCAACAACTAACAACTATATTTTAACCAGGTCTCACACATTTAGTAGTTTATTTCATCCATTATCTCTTCGGTTCTTTCACTAACTCTCACCCTTTTCTGCCACCTCTTTGCTTCATCATCCTTCTTCTTCTTGGCATCTTCCAGCCAGGAGATCTTAGAAGTAAGGTCAGCCAGCTCAGTGGCCTACACACACAAATGGGGAGATACTTAAGAGTGTTCCTGATCTATAAGGACAATGTGCTCTTTGTGTGTGTGTGTGTGTGTGTGTGTGTGTGTGTGTGTGTGTTCATATAGGCAGCATCAGGGGTGGGGTTAATTTATTGTCAATTCTATCAATTGAAAATGTAAAGCATTCTCCTTTTTTCTTAAATGTTTTTGAAAGTACTAATAATGCGATACTTCGTTTATGCCACTGAGATGTTCTCTTTCCGCTTGCTCTCCTCCCACAGTGAAGTCAGGGTGGAGGAGGCTCAGTTACAGAATGTCACCCATCTAGTTGTTAGGGATTAAGTTTCTTGCCCAAGGATTGGGAGGGGGGGGCGTGTGCTTACGGACATGATGGCTTTAAATCAAGCACTCCCTTCTAACTTTACAGAATGAACAACTCTCTTTTACAGCTTGAATGCAGAGAACCAAAACACTGTGATGCCATCAGGAAACACCTTCTGGAGCTACTCCACTGACAATGAACGGGAGGTTACACACTACAATGTTTCACCCGAAGAAGCTTTATTTCAGGGGCAGTGTTAACTCATCTGAATCAGAAATACATGCATGTACTCGCGTGCCCTTAAAATCACCCTGGATACTGTCAGTATTTACAAAATCCTTTTGCTATTCACTGCTGAAGGAGTAGTGCCATGAACCACTAAACGACATCATGGACAAAAGCCCTGCCTGCCTTGGTCCTAGCTTTGTGGGAGACTTGCTCTGATTTCCAAATATAGTGTACGGTGTCCTTTATCACAGGAATAACCTAAGTAAATTGGTCTCTGGCTGGAAATTGGCTTCAATATAACAACCCATTCAAATGAAGGTTTTTCAATTTGGGGTTTTTAAAGAAAATCTACTACCAGACTTTTAATCAACTGAGGTGAAAGTGAATTAAACCCAACCCTGGAAGGTATCGGTGTGCATTGGTGTTGCATGCAAGCTGCGTATGTACCAAGTTCTCCTGACTCTTCAGTTGGCTCTCAGATTGCTGTAGCAGAGCTGCTTTGGCCTCCATTGCTGCTCTGCGCTCCTTCTCCAGGCGCTCAGCCTCCTCCTGGGCAAGTGTCCTCTCCTTCTCCAACTCCAGAGCTCTGCGAGTCTGCTCCTCCAGCTCTGAAACACACATACACATGTACACACAAGCTACCCATTCTCTATTCTTAAACAACACAGAAAATAAAACTGGAGTTGAGAGGCATTTGTCAGACCATCCTGAGCTCTCTTTGTCTGCTCCTCAATCTGCCTCAATCTCTCCATCAGCTCCATGGTCTCACGGGCAATCTTCTCCGTTTCCTTTTCAGCGTTCTCTCGCTTTTTTTTCTCACTCTCGAGCAGAGCCCTGACAGGAGAATTGGGCATAAATGTACATCTGAAAACTATGTCTCTTAACAGTTCTTATAAAACTTTCTTTGAAAGAAGAGAGACTGTAAACTGTAACAAACAAAGCTCTATCTTTTTTGCATCCTTCTCACCTCTCCATCTGCCTCTTGTTCTTCTCCTCCTTGGCCTGGGCCTTCATCTGCTGCACCTCAATGGTGTCAGGCTTACGTCTGCGCATGTACAGGTCGTGGTTCCCCATACACAACGCCAGGATGCGTTTGTTGATGCGGAGACGAGGGGCGTAGAAAACAAAGTCCTTGAATGCAAACACATGTCAATTGCACATGGGTTGCTCCATAACACGATTAACACCCTACACACACACAGCATATTGTCTTTAGTAGCTTAAGCAGGCGTGGAGGGAATAAAGATATGTGTTTCATTTTATTAAATGTGTTTCATGTAATAAAATGCCCAATAGAATTTCTAGCTCGTTCTAGCTAGCAGTTTCTAGCTAGCAGTTAGTGATCAATAGAAAAGTACTGTACCGGAGCCTTCTTATCGATTGGCTTGATGACAAACTTCTTGTCATTGAAGGAGATGTTTCTGATCTCACTCCAGGGGAAGCCAATCTTTGGGGTCATCCTGTTGGGGGGGGGCAATAGTGAGCATATTTAGATCCACAATGATTTTTTTCTGAGGCAGCTAATTTCTTGTAGTAGCGTCCTACTTGTCCTTCTTGTCGTAGATGTTGAGACCCAGCGCGTCCACTCCCAACCACAGCTCTGATCCTTTCTTGTTCTTGATGCTGAAGTAGTTGACGCCGTACATCTCCAGGTCCTGGGCTATCTTCAGGTACTCCACCATGGCATCTTCTCTGTGGGGGGGGGG
>CABFOQ010010695.1:7468-23445 GCA_900660455.1 Gephyroberyx darwinii | reverse complement strand
GGGGGGGGTCATTCAATCAGATAAAACAAATAAAACGCCATTTTACGCAAGTGTATTTTAGATGATGTGTGTGCTAGGACTGCAGTACCTCAGCACTCCCTTGTGCTCTTGATGCCACACCTGGATTCTTTCCTCCCACTGGTTATTATTCAGTTTATGCTGCTCCAAAACCCTTTTTACCAGAAAAAGAGGACACACCAGTCAGCATACAGATAATTAAAAAGGGGATTAAGATTAATTTGGGTCAATACTGATGACACCATCAATTTAAAGGGCTCATTACACACCTCTGTGGCAGCAGTTTCTCCCTTGTGAGGTATCCTGGTACATGATAGTCTTTCCTGTAGTCTCCATTTTTTGTCTGAACTGCATAAGAGGCCAACAGCACTGCAGTCTCAGGTGGACAGTATATGTCATCATTCAGGATGTTCTCTTTTACCTAAGACAGCAAAAAAGACAGAAATGCATGTGATTGCTGATGTGATATAAAATGGTGTGTGTGTGTGTGTGTGTATATATACATGTAGGTGTGGGTATGACTGTCGATGTGACTCAAAGGGAAAGAAAAAACAGTCCTGGTGTTTGTTTATTTATTTCATACCTTGGACTGTGGACTTCGGTAGATTTGTGACGCCCACGTTTGACACCCTTCTGTTACTTTTACCGTCAGGTGGGAAATACTGGAGCTTTCAAAAAGTACCCGTATTTTCTATTCTGAATTAGCACTAGGAGGTTGACATGAATGTATTTCCCCCCGTAGGGAGCGTGTATGGTAACTCCCATATGACTTGAAAGCAGCATGAGCTGTCGGTTTTACATGTAGGTGAAGAGAACAATAGTGGTTGTGCTAGCTGTGAAAAAAAGGGGAGTTGTGCCCCTTATGCCAACCCAACATCTCTTGTCACTGAACTGCATTGTGGACTATTGACGATACTGGCTGTGGAGAAATTGGTGACTCTTCCTCTCCTATGATGGATTTCTCCCTATATGATTTTTTTTTCTCCTGTTAAACTCCCGTTGTAGTTGCGTTGCAAATATCTCAATGTCACATCATCTGCGTTTGGCCAATTAATCTATAAATATGAAAAATACAGTTGAGTCACTCTGAGTCACCATGGAACCCCCGTGGGTGGATGGGACAGGTCCTGTCTTTGTTTTGATTCAGATTCCTCGTTCATCTTTGCACTTGCTTACGTAGGATACCTTTAATGACATCTTGATATCCACATCTACCAGATTTACAAAATATTTGTCATTGTACTGTGTTAAATCTAAATGTTTCATGTTGCCATTTGAATATTTTTGTTATTTCTCTTTCAGCATATGTCAAGGACAAATTCAAGAGTGTGGATCCTTCCTCTGTCAAAATGTCCATTGAAATTAATGTTACCCCCAATTCAGAAAATGAATGGGAAACCCAATGAGAACCCACCGTGGAACCTTTGGATCCCCATGTTTCATGGGTGCCCATTCACAATCAGAATCCCATAGGAAGCTTCTGTCTCTTGTGCGTGCACTCATCTCTAACCTGCAAGAAGAAGAGGCGCTGAGTTGCCTCCTGGATCAGTTCATCGGCAACGTCCTCAGGGTAAAACTTGGCTCTGAACTTAATCAGCAGAGGGTTCTCCCTCTTCACATCCTGCGCTGTCACCTGGGAATGCAGCCCACAGCAGATGGATAACAGAGAATGAAAGGTACTAATTAGCCTCAGCGGGGTGACACAGAAACATTACCAAAATAATAACAATGATGGGTGTGAATTACATAATGCAATCAAATTTAATTGTCAGGGCAGTGAAATTATGCCATCAAGTTACGTAAGTTTACAAATAAACTTTCTCCTCACCCTCTTGTTCAGCTTGAGCCAGGTGGAGAAGCCTTTACTGTCCTGATACTGGAGACCAAAGAACCAGGTTTCCCTCAGCCCAATCGTCTTCACTATCTAAACATATCAACAAATATGTGATCACATGTTTGTTTGTCTGTCTAATTGCCTGTTTGTTGTATCGCTTATCATACCTGGTCAAAGAGCTGTTTGCCGGTTGTGCTGGGCAGGATGGCAAACTCCAGCTCAGCATCCATGGTTGTGACCCGAACATTAATCTGCCAGAGAAAACATTCACATTGAGATACAGGAGAGAGGATGGAGTTCATTCATCTATGTCACTGGAGAGGAAGATAAAGGGGCATGCAGATCAACAGCTGGGTGAAAGAGAACACTAACAATTTTGTAATAATTGTTGGTTCTTTGAGGCAATGGTAAATTGGTTGGTTCTTTGAAAGATAAAAGACCAAAATTCCTTACATTCTTCTGTTCAACCAGGAGCATCCAATCGCAAGAGGTTGGTGGGGACTACAATCAAAACATGAAGCCCACAATGTATTTTAGACTTTAAAAAACTGAGCACATGGGGTTCATTCCATGATGCATAAGTATTAATGATTGGGTCAAACAATCTATCCCAGTTGTTATACCAGCTGGAATACATTGTGGTATAAAATCAAAGAAAGCAAGTGGAGGAGAGATTGTGCGCTCCATTCCTTGTGAATCTTTGTGATTTATAAAGCATTTTTTGAGAATAGAATCTAAATGTAACAACAACATTATTATTATTAACAACAACAATGACAATAATAACAACAACAACAATAATAATAATAATAGCAATAATAATAGCAACAATAATAGCAACAATAATAATAACAACAACAACAACAACAATAATAATAATAGCAATAATAATAGCAATAATAATAGCAACAATAATGCTATAAGTGCTATAAGTGGAAGACTTGCAAACTGACTTACTAACAACTACTTATGACAAAGCAAGAACAGAAACTCCATGTTTGGTAGTACTGTTTTGGTAATTTAACTAACAAGGTTATGGTTTACATAGCTGTAGGACAGAAGTATGACACTAATGCAACAAATAAGAAACAGCTGACAACAGAGCACACTGATTATATCCACATGCCTTTTGCTCCAAAAAAAAAGTCTTCATGAAGTTAAAGAACCATGGGATAATGCAATCCTTCTTAAATCAACTGCAGAGATAGGATGTTTCACAATTTTCACGCAAACCTCCATAGATGCAACTCAAATGTTTCAACCAAACATGAAAGACAGAAAAGATGAAGATACAGAAATACAGTGAAAGGTAGCTACTTACAGTTGACATTTGTATTTTTATCTGTTTTAACTTCTTCAGAGAGGTGTTCAAAGTAGCCTTTTCTCTACAGAGTCATATGAAAGTGCTTGCAATACCTACTGGGATTAGTCTGAATTAAAATGGACCATTGTATTGTTCTCAAGACTTTCTCATGGTTAATCCAATGGGAGCCCGGGAGCCATACATATTTTAGAGAAGAATCCTGATCTGAGAACAGTTTCCCTCTTAAATCGATTAGGTCATGTGACCCCGATCATCGTTCCAAGATCAGATCTTTTTCTTAGAAGTTATTTGTATGAAAACACAGAAATCTAACTCACGATAGGCCCCTGCAGCAGCACATGACCCTCCCAGTTCTAGTAGCAGCTAAAACTAACAGGCTACACCCATCGTTACTCTTGCTGTAAAATAGTAATCCTTAACGTGAACCAATAATGTTTATGTTATTGTAACAGTTACATATGCAGTTATGTATTCGTGCTATAAAAAATATTTCATTATGTAAGCAGTGGGTGGTGGTTGAGGGGGTGGGGGATTGTTTGTACTTGTCTAAATTATTTTCTTTAACATTGCTTCTGGGATTTATAGTGTGTTTGTGGTAATCAATAATGAGTAACCTCTCACTTTATGGTATTTTCATATTTTATTGTATCACCACAATATTTATATAACACCTCTGTAGGATATTCTATATTGTTTATTGTTTTGCTGTCATATTTGTATAGAATCCTTCTAAACGCTATTAAAGGATTACCTAATCCCCTTCGTAAAGCACAGTCTTAACGATGCAGCAACACTAGTGCTGCTAATGTTACTCAATGTCAGGTAGTAGTTTCTACCAGACAATTATATACTTTGTTGGTCACAGGTCAGGTGTGACAATGTGTTCATTTCTAATGCGCTCGTGGAGGTCACTGAGCTTGCACACTACACTACAGTACACGTAGCCACTGTTTCCCTTTGCGCGTGCGTGCTCGTCTGCGCGCTCTCGCCATCTATTGTGTTTTTATTAACAAGACGACCACCTTGGCCTTACGGGGAAACTGAGCTGGCCAATTTCCCGATACGGGGTTACAAAACCATGGCGGACGAACAAGAAATAATGTGCAAATTGGAGAATATCTTGGAAATACGGTAAGACGTGTTTATTGGGTGAAATGAATGAAATATGGTGGCTGGGTGTTTTACAAAAACAAGCAAGAGCCTTGTGTTTTTCTGCTAGCCGGCCAAGAACAGCTCCTTGGCTTGTCTTTTGTTACTGAGCTAGCTAATGTTAGCTGGTCTGCTGCCTCTCTTACTCTAATGTGTTCCTGCTATTCTAGCTTAGCTCGCCTCGGGCAGGACTGGAAAGCAATCACTGCAGTCGTGCCATCGTCCAAGGAAACGCTAAATACCCTGAAGCTGTAGCAACATTTCCTGAGCATGCTAGCATTAACATTCCAGATGTGTATCAACAAATGCCAGATGTCAGCTGCTAATGTTACTGTGGGTAAACTAGCCATCTAGCTAGCGAGCCGGTTAGCAGTCTGTCACTAGCTCACTAAACACTGGTGGTAAAGTGCTGCTGTCCCCAGACATCTGTAGCGCAGCAATGCATAATAACAGAGACATGGTTGTACAGAATAGCAATGCTTTAACTCACATTAGAAAGATGTAGCGGGGATAATAAGCCACTCTGCTTCACATCTACGCAGAACGACTATTAATTCGCATCAATTAAATCAAAGATTTTTTTTGTCTGACAACATTATTAGTTGTTGGTTAGTCTATATATCGGTTGAAAACTGAGAAATATATATATTTTTTTAAATCAAATCTCTGTAGTGCGTGTTTAAGGCGTTGATCTGACAGCTGGTGTCTTTTTTTTGTCTTTTATCATGCTCTTCAGGAACAAGACTGTCCAGATGCAGAAGATCAAGTCTCGTCTGAAGACTGAGTTTGAGGCTCTGGAGTCTGAGGAGAAGCATCTGAAAGAGTACAAACAGGAGATGGACCTCCTTCTGCAGGAGAAGATGGCACACGTGGAGGAGCTGCGGCTCATCCATGCGGATATCAATGTGGTGAGTATCACATTGTGCTCTCTATGTGTTGAAGTCTCAGTTCAGTTGTCTTGCAGAGGAGCTAGAATAGTGATGGTAGACCTACTGCACATAATACAGACACATTTTTTCGATGGCAGTATATATATATTTTTTCAAAATAGAAAAGATATAATGACCATGTTTAACCATGAATAATTGATGTTTGTAGTTGGATGTTGAGCATATAACATGTTCAGTTCTTGAACACCTATTCTGTCCTCTCAGATGGAGAGCACCATCAAGCAGTCGGAGAATGACCTGAACAAGCTGCTAGAAACAAC
The DNA here is from genome assembly GCA_900660455.1 of Gephyroberyx darwinii. NCBI lineage: Eukaryota > Metazoa > Chordata > Actinopteri > Trachichthyiformes > Trachichthyidae > Gephyroberyx > Gephyroberyx darwinii. Next base: position 17,910 of record CABFOQ010010695.1, on the reverse strand, counting down.
TCGGCGCCTGCATGATGAGTACAAACCTCTGAAAGAGCATGTTGATGCCTTGAGGATGACCCTGGGTCTACACAGACTCCCCAATCTCAACGAGGAGGAGGAGAAGCTCTCCCTGGAGTCAGTATACACACAGACACACACACACACACACACACTATGGACACTAAGTGTTGTCTGGTACCTTCATTTGAGAAAAAGGCTCTATACCAGGTTTTCATAATCAGTCTTATTTGACATCAGTTTTGCTAACCATTTCAGTAAAACATCAGGCTCAGGACAATATTAAATTTATTTTTTGCCTAGGCACAGCTGAATTCTCATAGTGAAAAGAGTGAAAAACATTCAATTAAGTCTGCTGCTGCTGTTGTTGTTGTTGTTGTTGTTGTCCAAATGCTTTTGGGACCTGAAATGACAACAAAAAAGCCCTAAATTACAGCTGACAGTGGACAGTGCAAGACATACAATAGATAGGAGACTATATCTCTACATGAACACATTTGACGTTTAGTGTACATTTGAGTAGCATAGCATACAGTGTGGTTGCCGGAGTAGAGGAAATGTTATTGTACCACAAGCTAGTGATGCTGAATAGCATGAGATGCATGAAATAATGACCCAAATTCCTAGGCTGAAGAAGCATAGTGTTCCTGGTTTAGTAGGGTGACAAGTCTTAATGGTCATAATGGACCGTGACTGCTGCTCAGGAGAAGTTTTTGGAAAAGATGATTGCCAGGGTGTGCAGGGTGAATGGTAATTCTTCCTCTCATTGATTGGTGTCTCACAGTTTTTTTTTTAATGGAGTGCAGACTGCATACTAGAGCACATCCTTAGAACAGGGAGAGATTGTGCAAAACCAGAGTGTGACGGAGGATGCATTTGAAAATTGGCCTGCAGAATTGGACAGGTTGTGGGACATTTATTTTCAGTTGCCACAGAAACAATATTCCTGGCCTTTTTGATTAAGTAGTTATATGTTTTTATTACATTGAAGGATGTTTATTACGGTGGATCTGAGGAACCAGAATAACTCAGCTGACTTCACGGTTGATTCATTGATCTTCATGGAATGTTGACTAGACCGGTTCCTTCAGAAGTAAATCCTCATCTGGCAGGTATATCCCCAACCACAACCATCTGTCCATAAGTCTGACATCCATCAACAGTGGGTGATGTAAAACTGTAATAGTTTGCCGTGGAGCAGATCTGGGATGATGGTGCTGGAATGTAGAAATGAAGTCAACAGTCTGGATCCTAGCATTGGTGCCTGAGGCTTCCAGTTACTCGCACTCGTTGTTGTTTTTCCCTGTAGGAAAACTGCAGGGACCAGAGGAGTCTATTATGTGGCACTTTCAAGGCGGATCAGTATCACACGCTCAAAAGACTTTATTCTGATTGATGTTCGTTGCTACTGTATAGAGATCAAACAGTTTCATGAGGAGGCAAAAACAAATGTCACTTGACAGAATTATGTCAGACCACATGTTTTAAACACACCGCACAAATAAATGCACAGTGATTTGTATCTGTAACTCACCATTTATAAAAAGAAAAAAAAGGAAAAAAAAGTGATTTGTGTGGAAAAACATCTGGAAATAAATACTTTTCAGTTTTCATTAATGTATCATGATTTGTACTTGGACACTAACATTTTAAAAATATATATTTTAGTATTTTCACACAAACGTACATTTGCATAGCTTAACCATTTTCTCAGTCCTTGAGATTATTTGTGAAATTGCAAGTTTGCAGTTTTGGATTTAAATCTGTTTTGTGCATTGTCATCTATTTGTGTGGATACTTTTGGGACTGTTTACTCATGTAAAGGAGTTACTCTGGCGTTCAGCCTTCAAAATAAAAGCGTCAACATTTAAATGTGTAAAAAATATAGATGAACTAATTTCTTTTTATTTAATCATCAAACCCAATAGGGGAGAACTTGGATTCATGTTTATGTCATAATAATGTTAAGAAATACCATTTTGTTACAAACGTCCGTGGCTAACATTTCAAATAATGGCTTTAAAAGCATTATGCATTCAAATCAGATCTGTTTCTCACCTTGTAAAAGCAACACTTTTGTTTCCCCAACACCACCTCACTAATGGCTGTGCTTTCTGTGATTTGTTTTTGAGGGATGATTAAGAGAAAATCTATCCAAATCCCATGAGAGGCGTGACCACATTGGAATAGATGGGTGGAAATTAGAAAAGTTTGTTTAAAATAATTTCTCCATAGTAATTGTTTTCAGCTGCGCCATTTGAGTTTTAATGAGAATATTGGCTCTTGCCCTTATTTGTTCATAGCTGTGTTTGAATGGGGACTCTCAAGTACTTAAGCTGAATCCAAAATATCATTATCAATAGCATATATAGCACATTATTGAACATCCTCTTCATCATCTATGTGTTTTAGACTTCAATCTGGCAAATCCAATTTACACTGCACCATCAGAGACAATTCTCTCCCTTTTATTCTGTGGCATTCAGCTGAATGATGTACACTGCCAGTGCTATACTAGTAACGTACTGTTGTTATGAATGTCTCTTGCCAGCTACGTTAATTACTTTTGCAGCTCTTATGAGTCACACGTTTAAATCCGTATCATCTGCCAATTCATTAACGGTTCTTCAGCAGCGCAACAAGCACAGACTCACGCTGTCTCCATTGAGGATTCATATACTAGCTTTCAGCAGCACTGTAGACATGGCAATGTTGATTTGAGCTGGTGTTCTGTTAAAGCCAAATAACTCCTCCTTTGAACATTATTATGACAGATTATTCTGAGTTATTTCCTATTGTGATAAATAAAAAGAAATTAGGTTAAATCTATATTTTTACATGTTTAAACTTTTGCACTTTTATTTTGAACGCCCAAATCAGAAGTCTGATTTAGAAATCAGTTTAAATGTTGTTCAGTGATGGGTTGCAGATACAAATCACTCCGCATTTATTTGTGCAATGTGTTTGACGTATATTTCTGCCTCGTACGACATTTGTTTTTGCCTCCTTACGAGACTGATCTCTGTACCACTGGCCTGAAGTCCTTGAGGTAGGTAACCTTGACCTTCTTGGGCACAGGAATGAGGGTGGATGATTTGAAGCGGGGAGTGACTTGGCGTATGAACAGGGATTAGTTAATGGTGCTGAGGGTTGTTGCATGGAAATATTATTAGCCGAGTTTTTCCTACATAAGACCAAATTTCAGAGCCAGTTTGCCAACAATGATTCCCACGTGGTGTATGGTGGTTGCCCAGTTCACTCACTTAAAGGTAGTGTTGTAAAGACATGTAATATTCCTGGTTACTCCTGGAAAATATCCCTATTGATTTTCAATTTCAGGAACTTGAGAGAACATGGGTCATTTCTAAGTAAATGGTAATTTTCCATTTTAGGGTGTTGAGGGAATTTTGAGGATCAAAATCCTAAAACTTTCCAATCTTCCAAAAATGAACAGGAATATCCTTTTACAACTATACTTGTGAAGGCGTGTGCTTAGCGATCGCCGCCAGTGTGTGAGAATAATTGTTGTCAAACTGTCTCTGACATTTGGTCGTGTACTGTGTGGCAGCTCTGACGGCCTTGTTGAGCTGGTTTCTGGCCAGGTGGTAGTCCTTTGGTCTCGTATTTCCCTTCCCGCGGGCTCGTTGATGTAACTTGATGTTTGTGAGCTCCCGGGCAGGGCAGGGCTTAGCAATGTTATTTGTCCCAGTAGGCAGGCTTCTTTATAGAGTTATGACACTGTCTGTGGAGATGTCAAAACTAGTGCTTGTACATTGTACTGCCATCAAAGTACTTCCTGAGCAATGTAATTGCTATGGCACCCACTGTAATTGTATTATAAGGCATGATGGAACAACTTTTCAGGAAAATAATCAACACCTGACGGGCTGCCTGTGTGGTGTTAGGTACATTTTAAGATACACTATGACAGTGATACATCAGCACAAGATGAATACTCCACACCTCAATAATGGGAAAAAGAAATCCCAACATCTGTCTGAGATATTAACTCTTGTCAAAGCAAGAATGACTTAAAACCCACATGTCAAAAACACTGGTTTTGTCCTTGAAGTACTGTAATGCCCCTTGATGTGGTCTTCGTTCACTAAGCTAACTTGTGTGGTGCTTTTGTGGCTTGGACATGAGACCCATTTCATTTGTTCTCTGGATGCGCTCAAATCTCTCTTAAGACAGAAAAGTTTTACTCTTTTCTATTTCTACACTATTTTGAGAAAAAGATGAGAGGGTATTGAAATTGGATATCACGCTTCTTTTTATTTTTTTTGAAAGTGGGCCAGTCAGGCATAAAGTCCAAGGCCAAATTTCTTTCCCAGTACATCCCCTGCCCACACAAACACACGCATGCATGCAGACAAACACACTCACAGTGACTGTACTTTTGTTCACATTTGTATATAAAAAATGATGTGAGTTCGATCATAGTGTTGTCTAATTTAAGTCTCTTTTGTACACGGTTTTCCCACTCCATCTCTCTTTATACACAGTGTAGATGGAATAATCTCAACTGTGGTTTTTAGCTTCTATGTAAGAATCACAGCCAGCCACGTTTCTCTTTCTTCCTCTCTTTCAATAGTTACTTTGAGAAGCAAAAAGCGGAGTGGCAGAAGGAGCCACATGAGCCTGCCATCCCAGAATCTCTTGCCGCAGCAGCAGCCGCAGCCCAGCAGCTTCAGGTCTCCAGGAAGCAAGACGCTCGCCAGACAGCCACCTTCAGACAGCAACCGCCACCTATGAAGGTATAGACACGCATTTGGTGGTCCCACCTACCTAAATGATCAGTAGACAGAGTGAACGACATGAGATCAAGTGCTTACTCTTGTTATTTCTCCTCTCTCCAGGCCTGCCTGTCATGCCACCAGCAGATTCACCGCAACGCTCCAATATGCCCCCTGTGCAAGGCCAAGAGCCGCTCCCGCAACCCAAAGAAGCCCAAGAGAAAGCCAGACGAGTAGATCCTGCTCCACTACTTCCTATCAATTAGTGTTAAAAGGGAACTGGTCCAATACATTGATCTGAGGTCAGTCGTGTACATTTCTGTGACCCCCCCCTTTACACCTGGCATTAAGATACGCCCAGGGTGATCGGATTGTATGTCGGATTGCCCCAAATCTCATAAAATACAGGTCGCATTGAAGATCCAATCATCCAAAAACGAACAACAAAGTGTAAATGCAATGCGTCTCCAATCCACATACGTCAGTGGTTGAATAGATTTTCTCTCAATCATCCATCAGGATCACACGGAAAGCAAACATTGACACTCGGGATGGGAAACAAGCAGAATGCGTCATTTACTATCAGTTTTTAAGGACGGAAGTAAAATGGGAGGACGTGACATGTGTGACGGAGAAATTGGATTCCATTGTGACTAGACACAACTCCAGGTGTAATAATAATCCGGTTACATCAGATCTAGACGCAGTCTTGATACAAGACTCACGTTAACGCCCAGTGTAAAGGGGGTCTATACATGGCTGAGATAAGAGTCTGATTGGGAGTAAGGTTCTGGTGTTAATGTCATTCTTTTCTTTTTTGAAATCAGTGCTTTGGGTGTGTTCTGTAACTGTATAGCCTCCATATTAGGTTTACTAGCCCCTAACCATAGAACTGCAATAATGAGAAAAGGAACTTGTAAAAAAAAAAAAAAAAAAAAGTCCAAATAATTGTCCATGTTACTATTGTTTTATTGCCTTAGATATTGTACTGTACTTTTTTATTTAATTTTTTTGCAGTGCATGCATGTTTCCCATGGCTGTCTTGTATTATTTTGTAACAATATAAAAATGTAATGGATTTATTCATCAAGTTAAATAAACCACAATGTTTTAATGTTTACAGCGTACAAGTGACCACAAACTGGAGGAAAACCAGACTTGTTTGTTTGAATAGTGTTGTGTGTTAAACTTTAATACAATGATATGAAAATAAATTGCTGTTTTGTACTGAAGTTGGAAGTTGGTTTTTTTTTTTTTAATACAAAACAAAAGTGTGATGAAAGATGAGATACATTTCTTACATTTAATGGTATAAACATCAGACACATGGTAGTCGAAGGGGAGGGTGACAGAGGACCCCATCACTAATATATGAATCAGTGGTTATTGAACTAACAGGTAGATGTACCCTATATGTCAAAATGAAGTACTAGGTATACTCTTGACTCCACCACATCGCCCCTTTTCTTCGTATTAATATTGTGCCCATCATTTCTGCAGCTGTCTGAAAAAGGACAGCGAGGTCTCGCTAAATGAGTTCTCGTTGCATTTTTGTCAGGGTAACCCCTCATTTCATCTGTTGTCAGGGCAACTCCGTGTTCGTGATTCGTTGCCAAGGCAACCCCAGGTTGCTGCGACCCGCACATTTCTACGTAAGAGTTCCTCCCAAATCCTGTGAGGGGCATCGGCGGGCTTGGGAAGGGTCCACATAAACTCCTCCAACAGACACAAACTGTCCAGTAACATGACGCTTTGTTTTTTTAACGCTTTTGCAAACATTTTTTTTATTTGAAAAAAGTATTTTAACACTCCAATCAACACTAATATTACTTTGTAAGAGAAGGAGAAGAGTTGACGCTGAGCTTGTTTGCCCTGACACGACAAAACCACAAGTGCGTGTTTAGTCTGTCCTCCAGTGTTTGGACATCTAGCTGTGTCTTCTTCCTCCTGATAAAAGCGCTCAAGGCCAGTGAAGCCTGCTTCTGCTCACAGGCCCGGCAGACAGTCGGGTCATGTAGCTCCACCTCCGCAGCCTGTCACACAAAGATAAACAACACGTGAAAGTGGAGGAAGGCACTTGATTTGCTTTACTAGCCTAAACTACACATCAGGGCCACATGATTGAGTGAGCCGCGGGAGTGCTGCCTCCTCACCCGTTTCATCTCCTCCTTGAAGGTTTTGTGCGTCAGCAGTGAAATGAGCTGTGGCGGGACCAGCTGGGCCGCGGGGCCTTGGGACACGAGACCGGGGGAGGCTAGGTCTCTCCCTCTCTCGTATCTCTTTCGTTTTATAGACTCTGAGAAAGGGAGGTTACGCTCTCTGTGATCAGAAAGCCTGTCCTCTACTCCAACTCGTCTTCCAGTGTCTATTTTCTGCCTTTCTTTCAGCTCTGCGGGTTCGGGCTGAGACACACTCCCTCTCTCATCTTTGTGGTTGCCCCTCTTTCTTCTCCCCCCCTGTTCTGGGGAGTCAGGGTGCTGTTTTTTGAGGATATGCGAAATCATTCTTCTGCAATACGCTCTCAGAGCCTCCTCCTCCATTTTGTCCAGACATACATCACCTGGGAGCACAGAGGGATCACGGATGAGACGAAAGCATTTTCAGAAGTATCTGACCAGACTCACAACTAACGTTTAGCAAGTTGGCTAGCAAGCTAGCAAGTTAAATTACTGTAACGACATTTCAGAAATGACCATTAATTCTGTACAATAAGTGGTCAAATCAGTTTTCCCGAGTAAATAAAGTAGCGTGAGTAAGCGTTTAACAACTCACCTTTTTTTCGCGCTGCAAAATCGGACCTTTAGGACAGTGCAATGTGTATGAAAAGCTTTTAGGTTGGTAAAAGGTTCTCAGAAACTTGTTATGATTAGCAAGCCACATTACAGTAAAATTGTTTACATGCACTCTTCTTTTAGTGTTTGTTACAGCGGTACACTCACTGCCAACGATGAGTCACTACCGCCATCTGGTGGTAGAAGGAGGTACTGGAGGGTGGAGGCACACACGGGCATGATCTTAATCCAAGTCCTTGACATCTGATCTGTAATTAAAACCTGAAAGGCTAAACCTATATTGTTTTGTGCTGGTTCCTTCTTCTCCTCCTCCTCATCCTCCTTCTTTTCCTTCTTCTTCTTCTTCATCCGCGGTCTCGCAAATTCCCGTAAGATGATACACCCCAGAGACATGAAATGTGCCAGAATGATAGATGTTCATGTGCAAAATGCTTGTGACTCCAATCGGCCAGATGGTGGCGCTATAATTAAGGGTACAATTTGAACATTTAGAAAGGCCGTAACTCCGATCTGCATGTTTTGACCCATCCACACCAAATTTTGTACACAGCTAAAATGCATTAGCAATGTAGATTAAAATGTTCTACGTTGTAGATTTATAAGTCACATATTTCCGCTTTGGGGTGTTGGGATCTTTGCCCATTGACTCTCCTTATAAATCACTGGCACTGGCGCCTGGCACTACCGCCCACATGTCTGAATGCCGCTGATATACACCCCATCCACTTGATGGCAACAGAGAGCGTGTGGCTCGCAATACGTCTGACATTAAACACGCTAGAATGAGTCGTTCAGAGCGAGTAGAGTTGGAAGAGCCTTGAAACGGACAGAGATTGCAAATTAGCTAGCTAGCATGTATGGAGCACTAGAACTGATTTAAGTATGAATAAACGAATTATTGTAAAAATAAATAAATCAGTGTATATATATAAATAAATATAATAATGAATGAATGCACACAGTAATAAATAAATAAATAGATGAAATCTGGTATAAATGTATATTTCTGTTTTTTTTGTCCTATTTATTTATTGTCTCATTAATTCATTTCTGTTTATATTTATTTCTCTATTTACTTATTTGTGTATTTATTCCCCTGAGAATTGAATTCCGTATTTATAAATGTCTCTTTGTATCTATTTCCTTATAAATGCATTTCTGTATATATTCTTTTCCCTATTTATTTATTTCTGTATTTCCCTGTATTTATGAGAAGGAGGAGGCGGTCCATCAGAGCTGGTCATGGTGTTGCCTTACTCCCATTGGTTGATTGGTTGAGAAATGTGTATCTCTCAAGGAGAGAAGGGCAAAATGTATGTACAGAGAGTGAATTAAAAATGTTTAAGAGTCATATGGCTTTGAGACAGGTTTTGTGTTGTCAGATTTTTTTTGCACTTATTGGGACACTTTTACTTTAAGGTGTTTCACCAAATGCAAGATAATAATTATAAAGAATTTTCACTAATTGAAGTACCTTAACTTTAAGCACGTTTCATTATAACAAATGGTCATATATGAGAATGTTTGCTCAATTATGAAGGCCTTTTGCACCAGCTGCCACTAAAGGGAACCTCGATACACTAACGCAATATAATCGTCACGATCCGATTAAAAACCTTTAACCGATGAATTTGAGTGTCAAAACCTAGTTTTTGAACATTTCCATAACTCTCTTCAACCCTGACAGTCATTTGGAGACTTTTCATTGCAAGGGATAATCTGCCCAAAGAAAATGTATTAACTGAAATAAGAAGGGAACATTTTAAATCCATATACTGTGGTAAGTAGGAAAGTGATAGTTTGGATGGCTAAATGAGCTAAACGGCTTGGTGAAATCTGGTGCTCATATGTTACAAAAACTAAAAACATTTAGGCTTTAACATTTCAGTATTAACTCATGTAAATGTAAAACATCGTATTCTTTTACATCACTTACTGTAATATATAATAACATATAATTTAATTTTAGCATTGTTTTGTATCAAAGAGTGTGTTGTGTTTTCATTGTTCTTGAATCAGGACATTTGTATTAAAAGCAATTTGTATTAAATCACAATAAAATGTTCCGTGTCTGTGTGCTCGATTTGAAAAAAAAAAAAGCTTCATCATCGTTCCGGCCATACAATTCCAGGAATCTGGAATCTTGTGCCACCTGGTGAAAAAATGTTGTGCGGCACAGCCTAACCTCTAAACACAAGACAAAATAAGGACGGGGCGGGTATAGCAGAGGGAACAGCTGACTGTCTGCTTCCCCAAAGATTCTGACACTCAGACAGCTGCCACCTGCTTAAATGGCCTCCCCCGTGTGAATCAGGGGGAACAGGGTGATAACATGACTAGAGCCAAAAAATACAGCCGAATAGCAGCATTTCGGCAGCTTTGTCATCTCACCGGGAAACACAGACATACAAACGTGGGTGTCCTAATGATCTCCGCCGCCTTATTTTCATTTGTCATTTTAGTGTTCAGTCAGGGCAACAATGGAATAACACAGACACACACTCTCCAATCAAGACCAGAGAGTGAGAGAGTGTCACAAGTCCCATCACCTTTCTAATTATAACCCCCCGGCCACAACTCTCCAAGAATGGAAGTTTAGCCAGGCCCATCTGTGGCCTAAAATTAGCCCCCGATCCACCACCACCCGAACCCCGGCCCCTCTCTACTCTGCCGTGACACACACACACACACATACTGAAGCCGCTGTGGATGCATCACATCACTTCTTGGTGGACCTTCCTTTCTTCCACGTGACTGATCATGGAGTTATGAAAGTGTTTTTTCTCCCCTGATTAACGTCTTTGGCGATAATATCATTGGTCACCGAGCGGTAAAGGTGAGGTGAGTGGGAGTCATTCTGAACTTTACTTTTGCTGCTGTTGGGTGGACACGGTGTAGCCCAACCCCCCCCCCC
>CABFOQ010010686.1:2331-15348 GCA_900660455.1 Gephyroberyx darwinii | reverse complement strand
CACCTCCCCAGCAGGTTGCTGTCTGTCCATCACTTGATAGCTTTCAGGCTTCTCTTGTCTCCTGCTTGTTTTTGTATTGACTTACACCCTCTCGCTCTTTCATGACAGCGTCTCACGTGTCGGCCCCTGGCTGCCACTCTGTTTGTGTGACACTGCCGGTCTGTGGGTTCTTTTGTATGACTTCCCAGTCTCGGGGGGGGTCTCTCCTCTCAGTGTCTTTTCACAACGCTCTCCCACGCTTTCTTTGACATCCTTCAATCTTCAATGCATTCTGTTTGATATCCCGCGGTGATGACATATCTCTCTGTCCCTATCCCTCTCTCTCTCTTTCACCCTCCGTCTCTCTCCTCGCTCCATTTTTAGACTTCCTGGTGGAGAGGGACAATGACTACTGTGTGTGTGAAACGCCATGCAACTTGACGCGCTTCGGTAAAGAGATGTCCTTTGTCAAGATACCCAGCAAAGCCTCAGCCAAGTACCTTGCCAAGAAATTCAACAAGACAGAGCAGTACATAGCGTAAGTACGATTAATTTGTCTTTAGTTTTCCGGGGAAAGGTTTTGCTGAGGATACTCATTTACAGGACCACCGTAATATAAACAACAAGTCTGCTGTCTACTAAGCAGCTCCGCTGGAGCAGATGAGGATTAAGTGTCTTGCTCAAGGGCTCCTCAACAATAGTTGTCACACGAGGGGAGATTTCCCAAACCCAGATTTTCTCTGTCAGCCCAGGTAACCGAATCAGGGAGCTTCCGGTGATAAGCCTGTTTTCCCTGCCTTTAATGCTTAACTTGATAAATCAGCCAAGCGTTCAGTGTGTCTTTGCCAATTATACTGAAAAGATCACAAGTGGTCCGAGGAAATAAGGAGAGCATGCAGTCACTGTTGAATGTTTTATCTATCATTTCCAGTGGAGCTGCTGAGGACAAGATAATGCTTGCCATGTGTCTTCAGAGTGCTGCATAACATCACTTCTTCCTTTAGAAAGTTGAATTCCCTGTGGACAGATGTGAGTCCAGCCAGTGCGTTTTTTTCAACTGGCCAGATTTCCAAACGGTTTCAGTCTGATGAATATTAGCTGGGAAAATTCTGGTGTCTGGGCTGAACAGTGTTTAGTGGCGCGAAACTGAAGACAGACAGGGAGCCTGTCTGACTGCTGTCTCTGCTGCACCCACAAGAAGACACACACACACACACACACACACACAAACCCACAAACATATACAAACACAAATATATATACACTTTTTGTGTATATTCACAAAAGAAAAGAACACACACACACACACACACGCACACACACACTTATCCAGACTGTTGTATTAGCTTGTACATTCATTCATTAATTTTTTCTATACAGCTTATTCCTATTCAGGGTCACAGGGGGCTGGAGCCTATCCCAGCATGCATTGGGCAACAGGCAGGGGAACACCCTGCACAGGTCACACAGACAGACAAACACATTCACACCTACCGGCAATTCAGTGTCTCCAGTTCACCTGACTTGTCTTCGGAAATGTGGGAGGAAACCGGAGCGCCCGGAGAAAACCCACACAAGCACATGGAGAACAAGTAACCTAATAGAGATGAACTCTCTGTAATAAAACTACAGGAGCTGGAAATAGATCTCCCACACTTAGCATGGAAATGTTCCGTGTTCACTTTGTGTTTGTACATTTCCATTCGGATTCGCCCCTGAGCTTTACCAAAGTTTCTTTCTAGATTTACAAATCTATACTGTAATCTTGACTAAAGATTATAGTGATAAAACATTGACAAAAGAACAAAGTCAAGTTCTAGTCTTGATCTCAACTCAGATGGGGATTGAAGTCTGAAGTGCCCCGTAGAGAAGCTGTACTTCGATCCCCCGACTTCAGCGGATATTCAGGAATAACAACAATAGTCCGTCTTGCCCCGGGCCTTCAAACTAATCCCCATCCTCTTTTCTGCTGAAGCCACGAGTTCCAGAAATAACAAGGTGTAGCAACAAATAACTGTCATCACTTCCCTTGTATTCCTCAATGACTAGACCCACCTAGGGGAAATTAGTTAGCGGTGGCGGGTTATTTGTTCAACGTGATGCATCTCCTCTGTTATCTGCAGTTTAAAAAACATGGAACGTTGGCCAATCAACTATTCAGCCTAAAGACATTGGATAAAAAGTGTGTGAAATGTTAACTGAGAGAATTGAACGTGTGACTTCGTGTGAATCTCTGTTTGCAGCGATAACATTCTGGTGCTGGATATCTACTTTGAAGCCTTGAACTACGAGACCATCGAACAAAAGAAAGCTTATGAACTGGCGGGGCTTCTGGGTAAGAAAATGGCTGTCAAGTGTCTACTTAGATCAAATACGATATGCAATTTGACAGGTGGTTCTTATCCAAAGTGACAGTAAAGCAAGTGCATGGAACTGTCTTATTAAACATCTATCTCTATATATATAGTTATAAAGAAAGAGAGAGAGAGAGAGAGAGACCTATACTACACCATATATAGTATATCACACCTTTCTGACCACTTTCTGACCACTGTGTCACCTAAATAAAGAATATGATACAACTTCCCTCTGTTCTACAGATGCATTCATATGGTTTTTCTCTCTTAAACATATTAAAGTACAGATGTGATGTGCCTTCTTTATTCAATTTGCCTTCCCAGGGGACATTGGAGGTCAAATGGGCCTCTTCATAGGAGCCAGTATCCTCACCATTCTCGAACTCTTTGACTATCTTTATGAGGTAAAATAACCGTTTCGAAGTATCTCCTCTCATATCAAAAGCTTCTCTTTTTTTTAATACAATATATTTAATATAATACACATTATTTGGACAACATTTGTGCTGCTCTAGTACTAATTTGTCATTACTTGCACATCAGATCTACAGTATTTCACACTGTTAGAAGAGGGTCTCAGGCGTACCATCCAAAAGGACGTATTTTTAGCAAGCGTGACGAACGTTCAGTCCCACCGAGCCCTGCAGCCCATCACTGTAGGACACGCGTCATGGCAGCACTGCTGAATACATTAACATTTTGCATGTACGATATTTTAGATTAGTCAGGATGTGTCCGTCTGTTCTCATTAGGATTGCATGCTTTCTTTTATACGTCATCACCACTGGCAACACAGAAGCATTTTTGCTTTCCCCGTACATGGGTTGGTAAGTGCTCGATTTGAGATGAAAATGGTGTACGTGCGTGTGTCATGGTGCGCGAGACAGAGAGAGGAGGGGTTGGGGGTGGTTGAGTGGGACTGTAGTGGCACTGGCTCACTCGCTCACGTACAGAATAGATGGGGAAACATATTTATAGATGTGGAAAATCAACTGAATCACAGCGTGCATGATCCTGTAGAATCCCAAAGTTGTGCGGGTTCGAACACTGAACGCCAAAGAAGAGAACAGAAAACTAATATTGTGTTGCAATCTGAAAGGTCACTTATGTGTGTCCTTGCCCCGTTTTTTCAGGTCATCAAGTACAAGCTGTGTCAATGCTCGAAGAAGAAACACAAACGCAGCAACAACAACGACCGGGGAGCTGTGTTGAGCCTGGATGATGTGAAACGCCATGTCAGTGGGCTACTGCTAAGTACTTTCACTGTGTCAGCCTGCATCTCTCTGACAGGGACACACTCTCTCTACCTTTACTGGTCTAGACTAAAGACAGATTGAAGGAGGATGGGATGGAAGTGGAGGAAAAGTAAGAGAGAGAGAGTGAGAGAGAGATGAAGTTGCTAGGGAAAGAAAGAAAGAAAGATTGGGACGAGAGAGAGAGAGAGAGAGAGAGAAAATTGAAAGAGGTAGGAGCTATCGCAGAGGAGTGGAAAGTGGTTTGAATTTAATCAAAGATGGTGGACAGGACCCGCCAGGATGGCCTGAATTAGAGCTTTGGGAGGTGTGACAGCTCGCTGATTTCCAAGTGTAAATGAAGCCAGTTCACTTTAATTGTAAGTCAGTGCCGGGGAATAGAAAGGGGTCAATGTTCTGCTCTGCTTCCCTGAGTTACTTTTCCCCCATCTACCTTTATCTTTCTCTCCATTTTTTAACTCCAAGCCTTGACTATTCCTCAGTGTGATCTCTCTTGTCCGCCCCGCCGACCCAGGTTGTTGCTTATTTCATGTTTTTCCGGCAGCATGTTTATGACTTTTAGGTTTTTTCATTCCCAACCACATTTCGCTGTTATTTATCCTGGGTGTGATAAATCCCTCTCTGCTCGTTTGTCTTACCTCCCCAGAGGAAAAATCTTTAGCTTGTCTTTTATAGGGGAGATCTCAATTTAGTCTCATTTTGTGATCACTTTCATCTGAAATGTTTCTCCTAAAACCCCCTTAGGAGTAAGGAGGAGAAAACAGAGAGAGAAAGGATTCTTGAGACTTGATGAGATCAGTGTGAAGATGCTAACATGTGACATACTATATGGCTGCTGGCCCCGTGGCTTCAGTCAGAAAATACTAGTACTGAGTTTTCTTTAAGGTCTTTGTCTAATCTCATGGTTTCATATTCAGGAGAGTTAAATGACACTCAGTTTAGATCATCTGGAGATCTGTTGTTGTGATCAGAGTGAGATCAACATGAGCTGTTATGTGGTTGTTTCTCCTGAGTTGAATTTTTGAAATAGGAGAAAATGCTGTTAGTCTCATCTTAGTGTTAAAAAGAGCCTGTGTGTCTAGGAGACATAAAAGGTAGAAATATGAGATCTCTTCTTGGATTTTGTTCTCCCTCCTCACTGTCACAGCTTTATTTCTCTGTCCTCTATCTCCCTCTTTCCCTTCCTGTTGATCTCCATGTTCCCCTTTCTCGCTTTCTCCTTTTTTATTTTCCTCTCTGTTTGTCTCACTTGCTATTTCATCTTTCTCTCTCTGCCCATTCCACTCAGGCTCCTTGCGAGAACCTGCGTACGCCATCTACATATCCTGCCAACATGCTACCTCACCACCCGGGCCAGGGTAACTTTGAAGACTTCACGTGCTGAGCAGATCCAGGCAAAGCATCAAAGCTTGCATTATGCAACCAAAGCCAACCATATAACGAGACTATCAAACGTGGAGAGTCAGGAATTGATATGAAGTCAAATTCTAAAGGAGACACTTTCCATCGAAGGAAGAAAACAGACAAATCAAAAATGACAAAGGACTTTCACCTGAGGCCAAGTGGAGAATATATTCCAAATATAAATATCTGTTAAATTTCCAGAGCATTGTACGAATATTTCATACAACACTGTAGAACGCTCTATCTCTGTTTTGGAATACTGCCGCAAAGGATGCTGTTGGAGAAGCCTTGCCAACATGGACCTCTCTTTCAAAAGACACATACAATGGGAAAATGTACAGTAATCTCACCGTAGACAGCAGCTGAGCGAGAGCCTCATGCCTTTATGTACCACAGCAACACACGACTGTCAGCAGAACACAGGCCTGGTAGCGGGGATAGAGAGAAACATACTGCTTACTCCACTGTACATGTAGCAACATCTGCAGCTGTTGCACTCCTCCATGAGACAAGAGTTGGACTTGGTGTAGTTGATATGAGAATGTATCTATGTTCATGATGGGTTCAAATCAGCATAGTAAGATGAGTGTGAAATTGTTCGGGGCGGCTGGTGGCGGCGGTAGAGATACATTATCTACCGTTTAAGTCAAAATGTAGGGTGAACATTTCAGGGCTCATCTTGTAAATGCATGCTTGTATTTGTCCAGTGCATGTATTTCATTTTATTACGTTTTTTTTTTATATATATATATATTGCCACATTTGCCTCAGTGATATAGAGGAAAAGGAAGATGATACTCCCCATACATATGCGTGCGTATGCAGTGTGTGTGTGTGTGTGTATGCGTGTGCATCAGCGCCCGCATATAGGTACATACGTTCGTTGGTAGCGCAAATGGCATCACCTAATTCAGTTTTGTTTTTCATTTCCATGTGTGCTCAGTGAGTCAGAGTGCGGGGGTACGTGTGCCTCTCATCCGACTTCATTTGCTGTTATCTTGACTGCAGGATGAGGTGGGACTTCCAAGCTCCGTTGATTGCTCTAATCCTTGGAGTTTTATGGGGCTGTTAAAATTTTCTGTATCTGTGTGTTCTAGTTGCAAAATGTCTTATCAAAGCACAATGCCGCCAGTATGTAGAGGTGATGTAAAAGAAAATGTACTATTCTTCTTGATATATTGTCATATTATCAGTATCGTGTTGATCAGAATCTTTTGGTTGGTTTTTCTTTCATACAAAAAAAAAACAACTCAATATTGCCTCCAGTCTCTATCTTCCAGGTAATAGGCTGTTCTATTTAACTAACAAGGCAAAAATAAAATGTAAATATAATTTTCAAAATCACCGTTCTCTGGAGGTTTTATTCTTGTCAGCGAATTTCCTCTTGATAGACTTTGGAGCCTTTATTTGTCAGTGCTGTGGAATGGACAAAGAAATGTATTTTTCAATTGAAGGTTCTGCGCAAAAGTTCATTTTTAATCACATGAAGTAGCTCTCAGAAAATCTGATTAAATATGCTGCAGTTCATCTAAGGCATTTTAATATCTGTATGTCCCCAATCGCCAACTTATCTTCTATTTTCATTCATACAGCATTTTCTTAGAATTAAATCAGCATTAGTGATGGGGTTTGGGGTTAGGAGCCTGATCTTGTATTAAGTTAGATATTGCTTATCTACTTCAGCCATTCATTTATGCTGCAATTTAATAGCTGCAAGCCAATAGTGGTATTTTGGACCTCCGTACCGCTGAAATGTAATCACAGTTTCAGCTGCTGTATGACAACAGGATGGATGGGAAATATCCTGCACAGCCAATACAAGTTTCATCAAGATTGTCCGTCTGCCATCCGGCCAGCAGCCTACATATTCTGAATTACTCCTAGTATTCTACTGTACATCTGGTGCTGCCAACTGCCACACTCATATTGTAAAAGTGGTTTAGTCATGCATCACTTTGTGTGTATCGGAGCCCTGTTGTCTGTCTCAAAATCACGGGTGTTCCTGCGTTGGTTGCACATCGGTCCACTGCTACACGACATAGTTAGCTGGTTTATCAAGGACAAGAAGTTTGCTTTGACCTTATTATTTCTTCATGACAACTTTTCTTTTAGTGGGAAACATCAACGTCTTTCATCAAATGTGAGCGTACATTCATTTTTCATTATTCAGGAGAGAAACCTCAGCTGGTCACCATTCATTAATATACTATCCTACAAAACCTTCTGAACATTTTTCCTGTTTTGAGTTCCTGAAACATAATTTTTATTCCTAATGGTTTTATTATTTTCTGTTGTACCTGCCAAGAAGATAAATTAATCAAGAATAAAAGATGATGCAGTTCATTTCCTGCTGGCATTTGTGTCTTTGTCTGAGTGACTGTCTGCTACTCAGAAGATTGGAGGAGGGGGTCAACGATGGTGGTGTACAAGAGAGCTGCCTGCCAACAACAGAAATGCTGAAGAAGATGCTTGCTGCATTCTGATAAGGCTGGGTGATGCAGGGGCAGGTGGGGTGGTGTGTGTGTGGGGGGGGCGGGTAGACAGACTGAAAGGGCCCCAAAAAGTCTGAATTAATAAAGCTTTCCTGTGGTCTTAACTGCCCAGTTTGACATGGCATTAGCAAATACAGGATTCCTGGCAGCAGGTTAAATCACTATGTGCCCTCATTCACCCCCATCTGGATGACTGGGCATTGCTCCCTCCTTGCTTTCACCTTGTTGTTTGACACGCAGCCAATTGGTCAACAGCAAAAGGGGGATATTTTTCTGTAATGGAATGTATCCTAAACTGCCAAATCACCCTAGGACAATCAACATCAGTGGCTGTATATGATTTTGAGTTATGAACACAGGTTTTTTTTTTCTTTCTCATTCAAGGAATGCTTTCATTTTAACGAGGCTAATACCTTGTTCCATGCATGTAATCAACCATATCCAATGGTTTAATCAGGCATTCTGCTGTCACTGAGCATGGGCACAAGACACAAGATTTATTTGAATCAGAGGTAATTTTCCCCTAAGCCTATTATCACGTCCTTACATCAACAAAAAGGATTACACTGAGTATTCCTGTTGTACACTTGCTTGGTGTGATGGTGTGTTATGTCACGGTGCCGTCATTTCCCATCACTGAAGTGCTCTTGTCTTCCAACACCACTCCGAAATAAATGGGGAAAATGACATTCCCTTGCTGACTCTGAGTCACACCATTCCATACCACTTCCCCATTATGCCTACAAAAAGTGGATGAATTTTTAAAGTGGAAAGTGACACTCTTGCCTGTCTCCATGTTCTTATCCCTACCAGAATGTCAGATGAGCCACGTTTTTAGTCTTAGTATTAATTTATCCTGTCAGATATCTCAATGCAATTAGAAAGCCCAGCCGTTTGTCATAGATAAGGCTGTGGAAAAGCTCTTCTGGGCTCCACTTTGCATCCTGCTCGTTAAGAGGATTAATAATTATAGTGCAGACTAGTTTCAGTGAGAGAAGCTGTGTTGGATTTCAGACTTGTGTCTGCCTGACTCTTCAATTCATTTGTTCAAAGAATGCACTCTGTAAATCAACTGAGACTTACACAGAGAGGATGCAAAACCTCACCTTGAGATTGTAAGGACAACACAGCAAAATGAGATACTTCTGAATCCTGAGGATTTTGTTCCACCTCGTTACCCTGCTAATCAAAGGGGACTGCAATAGACGTTTAATAACATCAAAGTCTGTAATAAGAAAGTGTTTGCTGATACTTCATACTGATTGCTGGACTGACTTACAGTTCACTTGTTAATACTGAAACCAATTCAGAAAACAACCTCTCTCTCTCTCTCTCTCTCTCTCTCTCTCTCTCTCTCTCTCTCTTCAAAAGGGCGCTGGGGCTATAAACACTGTTCTGTTCTAAACAGTCCTAATTACTTTGGTCCATGGATTCAACTATTGTGATAGACCATAATAACATGCATTCAAAGAAGGTAATTCATTTCAATTCAACTAGCATTAGCGACAATAATGCATAGAGGACCATATTAATTTAGTCAATATCTGGTATTAGTTGTGAAAAGAACAAAACAATTCACACTGTGTATTAGGAACATACATGTGTTAATATTTGAATGAAATATATGGTATGACAACAGTTTGAAAAAACCTTACCAAATGGTGTGCAAACAAGATATTCAGATACAAGCATATCTCTTGAATAAGAAATACCAACTGAGTAAAAACAATATTAGTTTTTGATCAATGATGAAAACAAACTCTCAAAACAGACTTTTAGACCCAAGTGTATATATGTGGTATCATTATGAAACTTGCTGTGAGTGTCAAAACATAGTTTTTGACCATTCCAGAAAATCTCTTGACCCCTGACAGTCATTTGGAGACCCAAAAGTAGGCTATTAGTTTTGGGTTTGGTCCAGACTGAAGTCTCTGGCAGACTGGTGTGTGAGTGAAAATGTAGGAGTGATGGACATTGCATACAATAGAAAGTTAACCTTCCTTGCACTTTTTCCTGTAAGTAACCCAGATAGGGTTATTGTGTTCACTGTTCTTCCAGACACTAGTTTCTAGGCTAGCTCAGATCAGTCTATTTTTGCAGCCATGGGATCTTGTATTATATCATATCACATTGCAGATTTACGAAGTTTGTTGCAAAATAGTTCGAACTACTTTTTCTAAGTTGTTCGAAGAGCGTACCTATCATCCAGGATCAATTCCTGTTGTATGTTTGTGCTACCTTTAAGTTATTTGCTCCATTATCGTATCCGATTGTATCTGCCATGTAACAAGCTTCATTGTAGTGACAAAAGCAGACAGCAGGGGTCGTTACTGCATCAACCTCTCACAAACCATCCTACGCGCTGCTCTCATTCTCGCGATAGTTCCGTGCGTCTACCGGTGGCGACATTCAGAGGAGATGGCGGCCAGGGGTGGTTTTCAGTCGGCACCGACGGGAGGTGGTGGTGGTGGAATGGGACCTGGACCCCCGGTACCTGTTGGAGGACCAGGTATGGGGCCTGGGACGCCCTCTGGCAGAATGGGACCCTCCTCGGCCGCGCAAAATCACATGTACCGCTCCCCGATGCCCGGGCCCGGATACCCGGTAAGACACTCCATCTTTGCTGCTGACGCGTTAGCCTGCCTGCAAGAACAAAGCCTGTTACCGTTGCTTTGTCAGAGGGGGCTAAGTTAGCTAAAATTTCCGACGAGGGCCACATCTCATACTAGCTACTGGCCCTGCGAAAATATACTTACTTCTCAGAAATGCTCTGTTTGGTCTTGCTAACCAATCAGTTTGATTAACGGCCAGTTTCTTTGTGGTTTGAATAGGCTAATCTTCCCGCCGGTTACCATTAGTTAGTTACGTTAGCCAATTAGCTTAGCCAGCTAGCCGCGCTAACTTGCTATTCGTATAATGCTAGTCCATCTGCTGAATAACGTTGGAGGGATTTGAATAGTTACAAATAGTGGTGCTGGACAGGGTATATATTGTCGTACATAAAGTGAATGCTTTCGTGCACGGCAGCAGCATTTTAACGTTAGCTGTTCTATGAAGTAACGTGCGTTGTCCTATTTCTAGGGAATAGACTGCGCCCTGGCTCGATAATGAAGTGCCTTTTATTGCACGCCAGCTGAACGACAGTGCCTGCTTTTGCTAATGTTACTGTCTGTT
Organism: Gephyroberyx darwinii; assembly: GCA_900660455.1. Classification (NCBI taxonomy): domain Eukaryota; kingdom Metazoa; phylum Chordata; class Actinopteri; order Trachichthyiformes; family Trachichthyidae; genus Gephyroberyx; species Gephyroberyx darwinii. The sequence continues at coordinate 4,689 of CABFOQ010010686.1, read as the reverse complement.
TGTCAGTTGTCTGGCTTTGAACTGAAGTAAATTATGAAGATCCCCAGCGAAAAAAGTTTGACACCGCGCAGAAATGGACTGTGGAGCTTTTCAAACTTTCAATGGGAGGATATTGAAGCTGTTAGGCCCACTGAGATTGTTTCTACGATATGAAGTAATGCGCATCAGCTTCAAGTAGATGAAATGCTTAGGGATTCAAGCTGAATCTGCCTCTCCCACTTTGAGAATTCTAAATACAATTTATCTAAACACTAAGATGCCTATTTTAAGTTGTAAGTTTTTTCAATCGCAGTCAACTTCTCTACTTTACAGTGTCACACTTAAAGATAATAACACACTACCATATCTTTGACTTACATTCATCTTGTACTTGTGAAAAATATTGATGCAGTCAAATTCACGGTACTGTAATGATTCAGTTTTTAGTCCACAGTACTTGAAGTCCTTGTTGCTTAGCTACTGCCGTTCTCGGAAACAACTTTATATGAAAGGATGTTCCATCCTTTTCCTCCCATGCCCTTGACTGCTTTAACACTTACAGGCTGGCTTTCACAACATTAATCAATGAAGCCCCATACTCTGAATACTACTGAATACCGATGCTGTTTGTTCCATAGAAAACCAAGGTTGCACTGATGTATGGTGTAAAGAGTGCTAAATGATCAGCATGGAATCTGCCCACACTGCACTATTCATTTCATTTTTCAAACCCAATAGTTTTCTACCTCGCTCTGCAAGTGTGTGGGTGTGCACATTTGATCGGGACCGAAATGCTTATCAGAGTTCTTTAACGCAAGATCCGTTCAAGAGCATACTTCTAAATCTATCTATGGTGCTGTTAAGCAAATTGCTTACATTTACTCAATTTACTTTTTCCATTTTTAAAATTTTAATTTGTATGCGGCATAGTAGGAAAGTCAAAAAGATTAAGCTTTTGATAACCAAACCACCGTGATGATAAAGGGACTGGGCATACTAAAGGAGACACAGGACAGCAGCTGGCTGCCGTTTTGGCAGAGCCAGAGAAGACCAAGCACAGTGGTGATGTGTTTGTCTGGAGCCAATCTGAAACTAGTCGTAAAAATGTTGAAAACTTTAATTCTACACTGTCAAAATGTTCAGTCTTCACATATATAAATGTAGGAAACCTTGATTACATATAATAGGCACTTTGTCAGCTAGCTTTCTGAGCTTACAGGAGAAAGGTGTTATTTACTGGAGGCTTCTGTGTTGAAAAGTAGAGGAAAAGGCACAGTGTATCTAGCTTTTATTGTTGGCAAGTCTATCTCTCTCTCTTCCTCCCTCTACCTGAGGCTGTGGAGAGAGAGTTGTGCCTTTGCCACTCACATTAGAGAACCTCACAACCATAGGACTTACTGTGCTGGAAGGAAAACAGATCAGCGATTTGTCATTTATCTGGTCTTCTCATCTGCACTCATGCAGTCAGATACACGAAGTCGCCTTTTTGAGTTCTTAGCACATGGCTTGGTGAGTTGGCAGTGGTGATATTATTTGTTTAAAAGATCTGACAAGCAAATTATTGCTACCTCGTGTTGTATGAGTTTGCATGTAAGCTGTAGACAAGGCACCTCTGATATGACAGGGTAGTTGGATCTGATGGAAAATGTGCTATTTGAGGTGGAGCTTTTCAATGCAGCGCAGAGTTGTGTCGCTAGTGATTTGCCTTTTGTCTACATATAAGAAATGTCTTAGTGCAGATAAAGGTTGTGTTTGTCTCAGTGCCCATGCATTCAGTGTAGCCTTCAGTTTACTAAGTAGTTATTCATCTGTAACTAGTATTACAAAATGTATTGGTAACCTTCAATTTTATGATCCCCGGTTCTAAACTGACTTCATTTACTTTATATTTTTGTGTGTGTTATGTTATTTCTCACTGCAAACAACCATCACGTCAGGAAAAATGGTGGACTTTGCTCTTTTTTTGCTGTTTGTTGCTGTCCTTGGAAAAGGAATTTGCTTTACTGAAATGGAGGCACTCTGGGCTTTTAGTGTCTCTGAGTTATTTTCCCTCCACATTTGTTTCCACACAGATTCCTCTTACTGAATCGTGATTGTCAGAGGATTGGTGACTGCTTAGTTACTATGGCAGTATTTTCTTGACATTGATTTAATTGTAGTGTCCCCACCATCACCCCCAGCAAATGTAAATACATTGAACATTCATTATCTAGCCTCATTGCTCAGCCCTCCCCAAATAATTGCAATTACAGCTCAGTTGTCAATATAGCATGTTATAAATATCCAAATTAGAGACATTCTTCAACCACAGCACTTAATGGAGCTGGGAGCAAACCTGGGTCTTGAAACCCCCCCACCTACCCCATCCCGCCACCCCAA